>DVOY01000741.1:0-10469 GCA_018237585.1 Apyrrothrix maculosa | reverse complement strand
CCGTTGCGCGCGCTAATTCACCCATCCCCCGAATCCTTAAAGCACTCAACGCTCTCCTGGACTGTAGCCCTGAGTGCAATCTGTACGCGGATGGATGGATGAAAATATTATCAGAATGCTTGAAGTTTTGTGAGCGTGATGTATAAATGCATGTATGCATGCATGCATGAAAAATGTATAAATACTCCCAAACGTGATTCACCATTTGTGTTCTAATTTAAAAGATAATAAACACCTTGAAGGGAGTTGTCGTCCATATAATAAACAACTCGGCAAGAGAGTATGCCACTACAGACGATGCGGTAGAAATATTTCGTACAAAAACATATTAGATAGCATACATACATACAATAGTCTGTATAAGCACTATTACCCCACGTATTATAGCCGATAAACATCGTGCTTGCATTGTTTTGCATCGTTTTGGACGGTGCGCTATGTAGACACAAGTGCGCCAGGTGGACATAAATGCGCTAGGTAGACACAAGTGCACTAGGTAAATATAAAAGTGCGCTAGGTAGACATAAGAATGCGCTAGTTAGTGTGAGGTAGAATGTGTGCCGCCCCAAATTACAGCCAAAAGTCGAGGGACTATTTTCCATAAAGCGAAATACCAAATGTCTGCTTTTAGAACTTGCTGTGAACCTAACACACACGATAAGGTACTAAAATTGCGTTGTGTTCAAATGTACTCGAATTTTATCACATAATGAAAGACGTCTCCAAAGAAAGTACACTGGTTCTTGTTCATATCCACAGTTCTTTGTGTGTTATTAATTTAATTTTATAGTCAAATAATTGTGTTCAGAACTCTCCCTCCTCTACACATCCTCATATTTCTCAACTGGAAGCCATTTTGCTAAGATAAAATTCTTAAAAATTGATAGGAAAGTGTTTATTATAGAAATGTATTATTATTATTATTTATTACATTTATTATTCGTTACGAAAATTGAATATATTGATTACAGGACCTTGGAAACTTGAGTCGGTAACAAATAACTCACGATCTTTGAATTTATACGACTCAGACAGCGGTTAGTTCTTGAATTTTTGTGAGATTGGTCAGTGATAGAATTACTTATTAGTTCGTTTGCGCATTTCAGAGGGCACTTTTGATTTTTTTCATAGTATTTCATTGGTAATTCCATTCCTCCCCATTACATTCATAATTCAGAGCGTAGAAAATAAATAAAGTAAAGCACCTGTATATAATTATATCAAAACCTGTTGCTGGTCGTGATTTCGTTCGCCGGAAATATAAATAACTCTTAATACAATCGTTCACCTTTCGTTTCACTCTTTTAGTCGTTTCTAATAACTTTTCTAACAAGATTGTATCCTTTACCTGCATTTAAATTATCACTATATTAAATTTTAAAGAAATATTTTCGGAGATTGTGACCTGAATTAAAGAGACCCAGACAGAAGTTACGCACACCGACTTTTGTAAAAGACGTAGCCCGCGGCTTCAAATAGAAAATGAAATCCGGTAGTGAGATCAACAGAATAAGTGTGGAATTTCTCTTAGTGATGTCTTCTTGTCACAGTTTTTCTTCTATTGTCGTAGTTTTATATCCTCACCTACTTTTGTTACATTTTAATTTCTGCGACTGATCAACATAACATCATCACAGTACACGCTGTTCAAACTTTATTTAACATTCCAGGCCGAATTTACGTCGACGAATAAATTAATTTTATGTACTCTGGCATTAAAACGAGACTGAAATGACCGTATACTTAGCTGTTGGCAGTAAAGATCTGTGATTTTATGCGAACAAGTGAACGTGTATAAATTATGTATTCCGTGTGATCGCCAAGTCCACAATTTCGTATTGCTCACGATCTGTCGAGTTGGTGAAGCAGGATGAACAATTGGCACAGTGAACGGCAACTGTTCTCTTACTGCTACTGAGTTCTGGAATTTGTTCTTTTCCAATCTGTGCGTACCCAGGTTGATGATGATGTTGATGAGGACGATGTTAAGTGTGAATCCGTCTGACGAAAGTTTTTTCGTTCCGAATGCATCCAAAGAGATGGCCACGAATCAAAAAAGCTTTCACGCATTTTATTTTCCGCTATCGATCACCCGTTCAAGAGATTAACGCGTGTTTTTTTATTATTATCTGTCAATCGTTTGTGATATATTTTATTTGAAAAGCATTTGTACGTTTGAAGTCTGAGAAAATTAATTATCATCTTCTTTCTCATCAAAACATAGTATATATACAGTTTATTAGCAGAGAAATAGCGTAGAAATTAGATTAAAAAAGTATATATATAGTTTATTAGCCGTCGGTTACCATAACACAAGCTTTCTTGATTCTTAGTTTGGTATCAGAAAGGCGTGCCTGGAAATGTCACAAAGTATTTATTAATTTTTATATAATTATATTCTTCGTAGTAAGATCACGGTTTTTTACGACTCTCTCAATTCTCACCGCTTGTGCAACACACATTTCGATTAATTAATATTTTGTTCGGTGATTGAACTTGTTCTCTTATACAACTCGACTATTTTGGACGCAGAAGTTAATATTATGCATATATATCGCGAACAGGATCGAGCTTTTAATGAGTTACTATAAAGGTGACTCCTAAGTTTGTTACGATTTTCACAGGCTTGACGTATGTCACTGACTGTGGTTAATTAAAAGTCAGATGGTCGTGCATGAGTTGTCCCAAAAAAAGTTTTCAATCGCGAAGTGTAAAGGATGTATGCGAAATCTTAAGGTACCAGTGACAACCAGTTACAAGAAAAAAGGGGTACGAGCAGTGAGCATCAATGTTGAGAAATAAAATGCGTATAATTATATCTACATGCATATGAAGTGATATGATTGAAATCCGCTAGTGTATGTGTCTGTTAATTGTTTGTGTCCGAATGTGTTTACGTTTACGCACGCGTAGGCGCGCTGGCGGCGCACGGCGCCGACGCGCAGCGGCGGCCGGTCATAATATTACGATTGAGCATTAAACTAAGTTCAAGGTCCACAGCTTCAAATAAGCTACCGACCAATACACGCTGTATTCTGAGATATATATATATTTTTTTCACAATCCCGGATTCGCTGTGCCGTGCGCACATAGTTTGAACGTATTTATTATTATTACTACAATTACCTTCATTTAGCGTATCGCTTAAAATAGTTTTGTGTGCAACTAAAAATCATGATTGTCTCGCTTTATTAAATACTTAACGCGGCTGTTAACGTATCAAGTAACAAGTGTAAGGCATCATTTGTTAAAAGTACTAATCCGTAATAAACTGCACAAACGTAACGGCGCGACAACTAACCAGGATCTGTTTGTCGGCAGGCATGAAAATGACTATGTCAACGACAGCGACGATGAGCGCCCGGGTGCACAGAAAGGTGATGCGCGCGCCGCATAAACGGGCACACTCGGGCAAGGGGGGACTCGCTGGGAAACTGCCTCACCCGGGCAAAATGGCGCATCCGGGTAAGATGGCGCACGCGGGCAAATTCGCGCACCTCGGCAAATTCGGCAAGCTCGCCCACTATGCGCACACGCACTCGCTCCGGCCTCCGGAGCCCTGCGAGAACAGCAGCGACAGCGGCCTCGGGACCGACCCGGTCAACAGGTGAGGATCTTTACCTTGCATCGGTGCGACGCGAGCGTACTGATTCCTGCTTTGTGACGTGATGTCCTGTCCTTTCTAATCGCAACGTAACTTCCGCACGTCTCACTAATGGTTTTAAATTAGGTTGTGTTTTCGTCGTATTCAAGTCTTAATGAAGAATCGAATAAAAATATTTGCGTGCTGATTATTTTGGAGGATTGCATTAAGTTGCATGCCTCGAATATTAATCGAGGCATGCTTCTTAACGAATTATTACACTTCCACTATTGTCCACAGCACTATAGAAAAATGCCAATATACAACAGACAGAGGTAAGTTTTTAATTGGTTCCATTTAGTAGTGTAATTAACCATCTTACTTTCAGCTCTGTGTCAATGAACGCACTCTGTTGTACGGAGTATTATAAAATAGTGCCAAATTAACGTAACATCACGCCTGTAATCTCCGAAGAGGTAGGCAGAAGAATGGTGTACACTTCCACGTTTCACCAGTTACGTTTACATTCCACAATGGAATAGGGGGTAAGCCTGTTGCCATACACCTGGCACAAATCTAGACTCCGAGCCACTACTTTCTAGAAGTACTTTGTAGTAGTAGTGTACTAGAAATTCTAGTTAGAAAAATCCAACAGTACCCCGACCTAGGATTTGAAGGACCCCGACCAGGATCTCTCGAGGCACCTGCGCTCACAACCAATCGGCAACAGCCGACCAACGACAATCGACCAAAAGACGCAGCCAAATTAAAATATATAGAAGTAAGCTTTAAATTGGCTCTATTTGTAGCTAAATTTAATCACTTCAGAGGTGAAATCTGACAGTATCAACGGGTCCAAATAAGCAACAATTTTGTAAATACGACAGAATTAAGACGTTTTGCAATGCAATGATTTTTTGGGTAAAGACGCAAATGTTAATTCTCGTTTGCATGAATGTTACAATAATACGAATAAAACGTAATAAAAGAAACCAAACAACTCTCCGAAACAGGCGTGCCTGTGTGATGAAGAGTAATGAAGGTAGAAGAAGCACGTCAGGCCTGTAAGGACAGAGATATTTGGCACTCCGTGCTCTCTGCCTACCTCATAAGGGATTGGGCCTAATGATATAATAACTATGAATACAACAAATTTTGCGACAATGTTTCATTTTCCCATTAAACAAAATTGATATCGTATCAACTACGGTTTCTATGTAACCGTTCGAAATTCATAACATGAAAAGTAAACGTCTTACGTGATGTCGACTAGGTTTCAACAAATTATATATTTGTTAGATAAAAGGGTATAAGTAGAGCTCGATGCTATTTTATTTTACGGTGGTGTTTTTTTAATAGATATATTTGGCCGTCTGTGCTTTCTGCCTACCCCATAAGGCACCTGGCGTGACGGTATAAAAAGGAAATCTTTATCATTAATTCGACTGCTGTCTCGAATAATGATTTGTGAATTCGATTCTCGAAGGTCTTTTGAAATTTAGATTTACATGCATTAACGTATTTTTGAATAACTAAGTGTTTTTATGGTAGACCAAAGTTGCCGTTTTAAGGGACGGTCTTACAACAGGTATTATTAGTTACTGCAGATGTTCACATGTGGCCTGTGAAATTTTAAGCTTCTGCAAAACATTCCTCATTATTTAATTCATTGTTAAGATTTGTTGCGCGTACTTTTGTGAGCGGCACGTCTGTGACGAGGAAGTACATTAAATATGTATTTTCAAACGATTTTACACACGTCTGTTTTTTGGATTTTATCACAAGTTCTGCATCCATGGTCATCTGAGCTGTAACAGACAGTGCTATAAGTAAACACTGCATTGGCACCAGAGATCATTGTCGAAAACGGCAAGCCTTTATGAAAGGCTTATGATTAAAGCAACCTTAATTTAATAATTGACGTGTACAGAATGAGAATAAGGTAATACATAATACAGAAGAAAAGAGTACGAAACTACTGATTTCTGCGAACCATTTTCCCAACAGACCCGCGATTGCAGTGATGGTGAACTGGGAGTAGATATGAACTGTACACAAACAAGAAAACTGTGTATATATCTGAAGGCCAAACTGGTGGAGCATTTTGCTAACAGAAGCGCTATTAGATTCGTCTGAGTTTCTAGAAACTTGCTCTTGGATAATTGAACATGTTTTTAGTTAAATAATGACTCGCCTTAAACAAAATAGCGGCAATAAAAAGCAAATTACGTCCATTAAAGAGTTGGCTGTTTGGAACACCTCGTTTATTTTAACGGCTAAGATAGACATGAGAAGCTAAGGTTATTCTATTATTGTTTTAATCTAGTCGCACCTTGGTCGCTACGTTGATTACTAGAGGAACATCTGCTGGAATTAAACAATTGTATACAACTTTCTCTGTATCATAATATCAATCTGGCAGACCGTCCGTCTTATATCTTCAGCGATTATTATGCGAACGCTTACAGGAAGTCGATACGCTAGTGTGAAACCGCAGAGCGTCAACATCACTGCGTTGTGCCAATTGCGGGAACGTTTTAAACTTGGGATATTATTTTTTAAACCCCATTAACCACTGATTTCGAGTGTCGAAGAATGCTAACGATTTTGTTAAATCGATATGTGTTATTTTAAGAGTGTAAACCTTGTTCTGTTTCAGGCAAGATTAAAGAAATTTAGATATGTATGTTATGTATTAAACATATAATTTATATGTTATCATTATGTATCAAAATCACTAATTATACATTTATCAAAGTGCTACCAATATTGTACTTTGTTGGAGTTTAAAGCCATACATTGAACGCGTCTTAATGAAAATTTATTTTAAAAATTAAAAAAGATATTTCATGAAGGAAACAGAAAGAGAATTCCCTGATATGCCATTTACCTTACTTCGATTTGAAAATGTTTAAGAGAGATGTGACCACGGTATTATATCGAATGACTGTACGATTTTATGAATGTTGTCCATTTTTCGAAGCGGTTCGCTGTCACAGACAAGGCTAGACGTGATGCTACCATATCGGACATGGAAACTATAAAAGCTGCTTATGCCTGAAAAACCTGCATATGACAAAAGTTGGAAGCGGTGAGCGGATATCTGCTATACTTATACGTTCAAATTATAAATGGGCTCTAGAAACGGCTCTGTACAGATATAAAGAAAACGTATGGCATTTTGCGGATTATAAATAATTCGACTGGTAACAGCACGGGAAAAAGTCAGAAAAAAAAAACTTTAAAAACTTTGTTCACGGATATTCCACCGCTGCACCGCCCCGATATTAGCCGCTAAATACCGGTTTTAGTGGACAGATAAAGAACGAATCGTTCCCACTTACCTTTAAAGTAGAAACTAATCTGTCAGATCAAAGTCCAACGAATAATAGACGTAAAAAAAGGCAGCTTACACACCGGTTTGCTGCCTCCATGAGCGATTTTTGAAAACATTTAATAATGCATTTGTCAAAAGACGATGATTTAAGCTTCAAGATTTCAGACAAGATGCCAATATCTTAGAGCCCCAATACATTTCCTATTTCGCACACACCTATACACCGCCAGAGGAACAAATGATTAAGGAATGGAACGATTGGGTTACAGTTCAGAAGGAATCGTCCGAGATGATCAACAGTGGCGGATACGGGCTAGCCTTCAACTATGTACGTACATGTACACCTATAAAGCGGTACCACTAGAGAGGGACACGTGCTAATTTATATTTTCGGCACGCAAAGCTGGGTGATTCACGGCGCACTATGGATTCGATCAAAACCGCCAGCCGAATCGTTCGCGATTGGACTCCTCAATACAAACATTATGTTAGGAACCGGTAGAAAATGGCATAAAATAATGTACCTAATATCCTATTTATATATAGATAGACGAGAGATAGATAAATGAAGCCAAGGTTATTTCGCAATAATTTGCGAATGCTGTCCATGATGATATGTACCATCATACAGTAGATGTATTATCGTAAATTAGCGACCTGTTTATCTAAAATAATAGACCTACTGCTCTAAGACCATTGGCAATTAATCTTGTACAACTCGAACCCTATATAAAGTACCCTAAGTGGATATTAATAAACCCTCACCACTTAATTTTAATTCCCTGAATTTCAATGTGTACTGTCCGTCGTTTTAAAACATAGTGCGGCTACGTGCTGGCCGTTGTTTATCGCAGAAATAATTTAAACTGTAATGTTACCGTGACTTAACCAGTGACCGTGAGTTCTACCCTCTTCTCTTGTTTGAATAATTTAAATATATTTTATCCTTCTTAGTATTTTTATTAAATTACAAAACTAAATAAATTTGTTTATAAAGCCCAACAACATTGTTACTGGTATTACATAAGTAATAATAAGTAGTCAGAATTATGTTTTTTTGGAAAGAAAGAAAGAGAAAAAGAGTGAAACATTTCTTCATGAATCAAATCCTGCAGAAAATATTTGCCAGTTCTAAATAAGCAGTTGTGACTTCAGACCTTTTCGTTTTGAGAAGAGTCTGGTATAATATATGCCGTATCTCATAGTGGAACCATAAATGGGTTGATGAAAAAAAATATTCCTCAACTAAAGTTGAGATATCATAACAGTTTTAGATTTTATTGTCACTTAATAATACTGAAAGTTTATAAGATAACGGAAAATATACGGCGCCAGTTCAACAAAACAGTGTTGATAAAAAACTATGTTAGCGAGCCAGAAAACACTTTAATATTTGAGTGCGCAGTGACATGTATATAAACTGTAGGCTTGGTTTATGCGTTGTCACTTTTGGCGTATACTCAAAGCCAATCATATCATCGGTAACCTTTTGATGAATGATGAATGTTGATATGACTTTGACATTTATAATAAATCATGTTTGAATGGGTTAAAAAAAATTAAAAGGTAATTAGGGTTATTGCTTTGCATTATACTTCCAACAGTCATGTTTTAGGAAATTCATTTTGGTAGTAATTTTCTGATATATGTAGGCAAGTGACGCAGTGACTCTGTAGTGTTTTAATAGTGTGAAAGAAATAAACATAACAAAAATTTGGCTCAATAAGGAATTTAATTTAACTCCTTTTTTAAATTTTCAATCGTACATTGCAATTGCACGCCTTTTGTTTTCTCCCGCTATTCCATTGAATCGAAGATGGCCGCCGTTTTCTTTGATAACGCTTAAACCTTACACTTAATAATTACAGGCGTAGACAATCGTTTTGCTTAGTTTCACTGAATTTTATTCCTTGAAAGCATTAATATATAGGCCATATGATTTGGTGCTATTTCTCGATGCGTTTTCGGTACAATATCCACAAATACGTCACGTTACGAAGCACGTCCGTTCTGTAAGAATAGTTATTAAATACGGACCTGCCCTGCAAGGGTCCTAACGAGTTGATGTATTAATCATACAAAGTATTTTTAATAAATTTTTTCATGTTTATGACGCGCTAATCGTAACGAGTTTAGGGTCATCTTTTTAACAGTGCTATTACATTATTAATATAATTTAATAAGTCTGAAATAGATGCTTAGGTACATGTCAATCTACTGTTGTACGTGTAAAATTGTGATCCTGGGAGAATAATCATAGTGGAGTAATGTAGTAGATAATTTTTAATATAAACATCACGTGTTCGTTCCCATTTTAGAAGACCTCTGTTTGGTAACATTAAATGGTTGTGCAATAAAAGTCACTCATATCAGGATCGAACAAGGGTGAATACGAGCACGCAGAAGACGGACCAATTGATAATGAATAGTTTCAAACGGGGCTACACTTCTGAGTCTGACACATCTGCTCGTACTTCTGTGGACTAAATTTAAACGCTTCTAAAACATTCCTAGAATCGCGCCTTCCAGATAGAGTAAAATGCATTGCGGCAAATATTGAAGCTGTGAGGTCTGAAAGGTGCGACTGATACGGTCTCCCTTATACTTTAAAGATCAGGTCCTTCCTCACTTAAGTGTACGAAGTTTTAAGCTTTTCTTTTTATTTTATTCATATCGGACAAGTGCGTATTACTCTACCAAATTTTGCTAAACCTAGATACTGTACTGTTCTTTCTACTCATGTGGATGGCTATTCTGCCAAGCCTAAAGTAATCTTAGTAATAAATCGCTCAATGCGTGTGCGCAGATCCTCAGACCCTTCGGAAGAATGGGAGCATCCGGAAACGAAACGGAGGCGCGGCGAGGACGACTCGGGGGTTAAGGTAGAGTGCGACGACGCCATCGACGCGTACCCTTTCGCGCCCGTTGCCGCTCCCGCTCCCGCCCCCGCGTATACTGCGACCACGCACGACACTGGCATCATGCCTCACCCTGCGTACGTTGTCTTTGAATTACTTTGTTATTAGCAAAGATGACATTTCTTGTTTTCCAATTTCATTATTATTATCTTTTTTTTACGCAAGAATCGCTTCTGATTCCATAAATTGTGTTTGTCATTTATTTAAGTTCCCGGAATGCTACTTATCTTTTAAGTGTTTCATTAATTGCTTTAAAATGTTTTGTTCTTTCTTTAAGACTATGAGTAAATTAGTGAACGTAAGCAGAGGGGGCATGGGGATGTTTATGACATACATTTACTACCTACAAATAATTAAAAAAATAAACTATATAATAAGAAGGATACTTGACGGTAGTAATTACAGTTGCTAAGCGGTAAGATATTTATTTGTAGAAATGTCTCTGTAATATTCTTCGGGACTGGGAAGGTAGTAGAGGTGTTTTAGCTGCTTCCACCGCAACATACGCATGTGGCTTTTGTTTATAAGCGTCTATAGGACAGTTCCTTTTAGACGATATACGAGGGGAGGTCCAAAAGTTCGTGGAATGGAGGGGATGGAGTGGGGATAGGTGGGCTCGCTTAGTGTCATA
>DVOY01000740.1:0-10471 GCA_018237585.1 Apyrrothrix maculosa | reverse complement strand
AATGAACTATCTATATCTTCACGCCAGGTCCCTTACGGAGTAGGCAGAGACCACCGAGTGCCAAATATCTCTATCCTCACAGACCTGCCGTGCTTCCATATTCATCACTCTTCATACATGCAGGCTGGTTTCGGAGACTTTTAACTCCCCCATCAGTTTTTGCCCGTAATCCCCACGTTGGGCATACAGGTTGGGGATTGCAGAGCACAGCTTATCCCACCACCGAAGCTGCGGCCCCTCGACAGTTAAGCCATTTGGTTGTACGTAGGTAGGCTGCGCTAAACTGAAATCAGCCGATCATCAGAGCCTCGTCTGTTGTATCGCTGAGTGCACCACGGGTAAGTGATGTTGGCGCGTACCGCTAATATAGAGCTTAGAACTTCTTACACATGTTATTGCTTACTTAATAATAACATATTGAACAGTCGAAATTCACTACCAGAACCGCCGACTTACGGTATGGCATCTCGTTTTGAATAATTGGATGCCGGTTATTTGCATCCCACTAGTGGAATGCAAATCAACACCGGAATACCAACTGCAACGTTGACGGAAGTCATTACACCTTATTACCTTACATTGAACATAATTTTAAATAGAATATTTGTATAACACGAGAGAGGCACGTCAAGTATGTCAGAATAGAGATATTTAGCACTGGGTACTCTGTATACTCCGCAAGGGACCTGTCGTGACGGTACAATAATAATATGCCGACACAGTCCCTATTTTTGTCAAGTGATTCTTAATACACATTCTTTTTTATTATCTTATTATTGTACCATAGTCTTACCGCAAAACTATTGCGACTTCAGTACTAAAACCTCTGGGATAGCACGAGATAGCGGTCGTTATGAATCGTATCTCCAGTGGACTGATATAGGACGATGATGATGATGAGTCCACGAATAAGACTGACAAAAATTATGTCACTACAGCTTCACTATTAATTGCATATTCCTTCAAAGTGCAAGCATACGTTGTTCATAAACCATTATGGTGGTCAATACGGGGATGAAACGTTACAAACTACCTGGCTATTCAAATAACGTCACAGCAGCCAGCTAATAGTAGTATTGTTTTACTTGCGTTATAATAGACCTACATACTGGTCATAGAATAGTTTAGACGGAGTTCTCGCACGTTTTCATGTCCTTTTGGGTGTGACTCGTTGAGGCTAGAGAAGCTATCAGTGATTAGATATACTGTATGGTATGTTATTATAGGATAATTGACGCGATTTCTTGACATATTATGAACAAAATGCGATCATATTATGAACGTTTTATTCAGTATGTAAATATATAATACTAAAAGCAATGATAGCATAATGATGTAGAATTCAGCCGCCCATTCTAGGGGTCCTGGATTCAAATCCGGCACGCACTTCTTTTACACAAAGTTCTGTGCGTTATTAAGTTTGAAATGTAACTTGCTGTAACTGTACGGGTCAAGGGTCAAGAAAATCCCAGCTCACTTTAAAGTTCTGTATGATGTTCTCTGTGGTTTGTTTAACATGGCTTAAAAGAGTCAGCGTGGCTGATTCTGCCCTTAAGTCCTGTGTCTAACAGTAAACGATAAAAAGGATGACTGATGGAATATTTTATACTCTAAATATATTAGGATATTTTGCCTTGTTCAAGCAAGGTCGAGTTTTACCAAATAGTTGCACATATTCCAAGGTAATACCATTTCATATTTTGCAACGATTCAATGTCGTCTACACTTGAAGCGATATGAAGAACGTTATTTAGCAATCAACAATAAAGTGTATATTGGATGAACGTCGAAATCTTAATAATACAAATGTTTGCTTTCATCAGCTTATACCCAAAGGACCCAAAGAAAAAAGTCAGAACAAAAGTGTTATTCGGTAAATCAGGAAACCCTTAAACTGAATTGGGTTTTATGACTGGTTCAATATGACTCAAACACAAGATCTCTGTGATCAATATCAGATCTCCACAAATAAAGATTTTCTCACATACGTAACATCACGCCTGTCATCTCTGAAGAGGTGGGGAGAAGAGTGTAGTGTAGTACACGCCAACGTTCCACCAATTACGTTTACGTATGGAAAAGTTTGTGAGTCTATAGCCATATACCGAGCACAAATCCAGACACCGAGCCCCTATTAGATTTTTCTACTAGAAAATCAAAGTTAAAAAAATCCTATAGTACCTGACCCGGGATATGAACCTAGGACCTCTCAACCGTCTAATTGTAAAAATATTAATCTAATGTCAGTAAATCAAATACTCATTGTAGATGCTTCTGATGGTATGTGCTGTATTTTACATTGATATTCCAATTTTTTTTCGTTTCAACTTTATAGGGAACAATCATTCCCATAAGTATACATACAAACAAGCTACACGATACATACTAAGATAGATTGAGCATCGAAATTAAAATGTGTCTATTCATTCTATTCTCTATTCAAACAACTTGCAAACTATATGCTCTTCTATATATTATAACGATAATCTTTGCCCGTATGTCGCAGTATAGCACGCGATGGCGCGTTACTGAGATGAGCGTGCGCACACGAGAATGAGAATTAAATTGCTTAAGATTGTCATATGAAGTTATATATGAAATACTATTTAATACGTAAACGTAAGTGGTGAACCGTGGTAGCCTACATCTTCGGGGATTACAAGTGTGATGTTACGTTGTTAAGTTACTATTTCAAATGTATAACTGGTTTTATAATTATACACATTGTTATAGTCAAACACATTATTAAACGCTATTATAAGAGAAAATAAATCAATAATACTTTAGATATGTCCAACAGTAACAGGATAATTAAGCCGCCACATTTTTAGCTTAGTTTTTTTTACTGTAAAACTAATTAATTGAATAATTTATTTGATTAAATACTTGTTACTTTTAAATAACCAATACACAATACTTTATAACTGAATTTAACAAATCTAAAGCTGAATCTGAAGATATATCTGAAGATACTTATATCTTACCGCATGCCCCTCCCTTGTACACTGTTCTGTGTTCACCAAACCATGCAGAAAACAAAAGCAACGGATACACTCCTCCAGTCGACGACAAGAAAGCCTGGGGGACAGTTTTCTAACATATTCCTAGTAGTAAAATCATATTCAATTCGTAAATTATTATTATACATTTGACCACACGTAATAAACAAATTGGCGCGAAATGGTTTAAAAAAGAGCAACTGTCGAAACTACCGCGCAAATTTCTACAGATAAATAATAAATTCCATAACTTTTTAAAAAGAAGGAGTACGGATAAGTGCTGGCGAACACAATTTGCATTTAATTATGCGTTCGTTTATTAACCAAAGCTAAAAAAAATTAGTGGGAGATAAATGTTCGTGTTGCTGCGACATTAATAACAGTTTCTTTTTTAAAATGGACAATAGCAAGGTGATTTTGCTTTTGCTGCTGGCTTTCTATATACGGTATGCCTCTTGCGATGACTACTTCAGAATGGTGAGTTCATCAATTAAATAAATTACTACACGAATACATCAGATTACGAGTGAAAAGAATTGATAAACATTTCCAACACCAACGGCCTGGAACGTTGTCTAGAAAGTTGAGAAAAAATGTTGATCGTGCGTTATAGTTTTCACACTTCTTTGATATTATTTTGATAAATGGTTATAACAGCAATTTAATTTTTTTTTTGTATTTATATGTGTAAACACAAAAATAACAAGAGAAAATGGATATTAAGTGTTTTATGGTCAATTAAATATTTATCATTTAAATAGAAACTGCAATACAATTATTTAAATCACTTCCATTGTTTTCCACTTATAGAAAAAGTCGAGACAAATGTACACTAAGTATTTACTCTTAAGGGTCTATATGAGCCAAATTCTATAAAAACTGGAAACTGGCACAAACTAGCGTTCCCAAATATTGACTTAACGAAAGCAGTAAATAATTTTAAATATATCTATACTTCCTAATTAATAAGATTCTCAACTAATTTTAATCCCCGCCTTAACCCAAAAAAAAAGAAATAAACCAAGACTACATATGAAAGCTAACTACTTTACAAAGGATTGTATATATAACACTTGTATATATAAGACTTGAAAATTACTTATATCTGCCAAATTTTATCTACTTTAACATAACACAACATAAAATAATTTCACGCTTGTATTTCCCCTAATGGATAGGTGGAAAAGTGTAGTACTCTCCCATATCTCACCAATTATATTATACGTCTGAAAGAACAGTGACTATGGGGAAAAAACGCTCAGGGGAGCCCTATGTCCAGCTGTGGACTTAGACAGGCTGATGATGACCACGATGAGAAAAGTGATTAATTTAATAATAATAATAATAAATTAGTATATAAGTTCACAAATTTTGGTCATTCAATTCATTCAATATCTGAGTCCGAGACAGCTCAGAAATCCAACATGGCGATTGGCGACCTCTATAGCAAAAGACAATAAAATTATGTTAAATTTGCTACTTTGCTTTTACGCTTTATATCGATGTACCGTATTTTCATAGAAAGAATAAAATAGTATTGAATGCACGAAACACAGAATAAAATTAAACAGAAATAATTATGTGACCCGGATTCGAACCTGTCACGGTGGCTACACTAAGTGGTGGTATTTTTTGTTAACGACTTAGCCTTCACGGAAGGCTTGGATGTCACGACGTGGATTTTCCGGTAGATAGTTTTACGTCCCACCCAAGCCACATCTACCTAGAGCTTACGCTTTAATAATTTATTTTATAACGTGTCTACGTATATGCAGAATATAGCATTAAAACCTTGTTGGGCGAGTGGTTGCGAGCGCGACTGCTGATCGAGAGATTTTGCGTTCGAATCCCGGGTCGGGTACTATTAGATTTTTCTAATTCAGATTTTCTAGTCGAAACTTCTAGTAGTACCTTGGAGTCTGGATTTGTGCCCCGTATATGGCAATAGACTCCCCATCTTTTCTAGTGTGGGCCGTAAGCGTAACTGGTAAATCATAGAATTGTATTACTTATGACTAAATGTTTATGACTTATGACCAAACCTTATCTTAGTAAATAATTCGAAAAAACTACCAGTCAAGTGTTAACTGTAACAGGTAACGTAACGTAACATCTTGCCTGTAATTACCCAAGAGGTAGGCAGATGAGTGTAGTACACTCCCGTTTCACCAGTTACGTTTACGTCCCAATATGGAATAGGTGGTGAGTCTATTGCCGTACAACGGGCGTAAATCCGGACTTCGAGTCATTACTAGAAATTTCTACTAGAAAATCTTACTACTTGTTACAAAAATCCAATAGTACCAGACCCGGGATACGACTGTAACAGTTGTTGCTTAATTTCTGAAGGAAGACCGGTCGTTCAAATCGGTTGTCTCAAAATTCCATCACAGCGGATTACCACGACGCCTATTTATTACTACCCCTGTTTACCGATGCCTTTTTTCTTCCCACAATAGCCTAGCAATGGTGTTGGACTAGTAAAAATTTGATAATAATAAATGAATTTATCAGTTGCATGAACCCTGCAGATGTTTCCATAAACACATTTTTTCAAAATATTCAAAATATTTTAGGGTCAAGAAATTAGGTCAATGGAAAGGAAGCTCATTCCACCATTAAATAGGCACAAGCAGGTCACCAGCGAAAGTTGAGACAAACATAATAGCTATTGTCCTACAATCAAGCAACGTTAACGTAAGAAAACAATGACAAGAATTACTGCATACAGCTCAAACTATCTACACACCGGTCGCGTAAACAATATTTTCAATCGTACCAATTAGATACGTAGCATCCATCGGCAATCGTCTGAAGAATTTCCAGTACAATATGTGGAATTGTTCACCTCCTCCTTCAAAGTTCTCCAAAATTCTTCAAAGGTACTTTCGCAATAGCAACATCATCTAATGTCCAGAAGTAGGAATACGTACTTCCAAGTAGCACGCCTAACCGTTTGTCAGGATACAAAATAAAAGAACAAAAATGATATAGGATGATAAAGACATGATGATTATCATGGTTTCAGGATGTTAAAGACATGAGTATCATTTTCTGCGTCACTATGTCATGCAAGGCAGATACGCATGGAATAGCAAATGTGCATCGCAAGAACAATTTTATAATTTTAGAAAAATTCTAATAGAAACACGACCTTGTAAGATAATCATAGCAGGATGTTCTGTTTTACAAAATGAAATAAATTGCGACAATCTTATATAATGACACGATTTACTATGACCTTCCTGAAATACACGAGCGTGACCATCTCCAGTGACATCTCGGTCATGTCTTCACAGTAATATAGGTATTTTAGATTATTTTTTAACTATGACTGCCTCGTTTGTCGTGTTCGTTGCAAACGCAACTGACGATTGAAAGTTCCTGGGCTCAAATCGCGGATTGAGTACTATGGAATTTTTCTAACCTAGATTTTCTAGCAGAAATGTGTCGGACTCTGGATTAGTGCCCGGTGTATGGCAATAGACTCAGCACCGATTCCATAATAGGACGTAAACGTAACTGGTAAAACGTGAGAGTGTACTACAGTCCACAGCCCATGTCTTTGGGGATTGCAGGCGTGATGTTACATACGTAACCTAACCTTCATTTCAAATTTTCTAGGGTGTTAATACAAACATGGCGGAAGCAACGCAGTTTCTTCGGGAGTATGACAGAGAGGCGTCTGGCATGTGTTACAGGTACAAAAACAAGGAGACGCCTTAAATATTTATATTATTCCAGAGTTCCTGACGAGTGCCGAGTTCCCAATGTTCGTCTTCGCACTACTGCTTATTGATGTAAAATGCACATTCATAACCAATTTTTATAATTTGCAGTATTTTCATTTTATTATTATTAAAAATGACAATCTTAATATTTGACAATGGTATCGCATTAAAGAAAAACTGATTTTGATGATCTAATACTAAGAGAGCTGGCTGATAATAATTTAAAAAGTACGATTTTAATTTGGGTTTTTATGGGTAATATTATTTCGCAAAGCAGAGGGTAATTCTGGAGGCCTTAATAGTGCTTTAAATAGGACTAAAACTAACCCAGTCCACATGTGCATCGCTAACCATAAGTTGAAGTACCACATGTTATACTCTTATTATTATTATCGTGTCATCGTTCTTTGTCATTCTTTCATCAGCCATCAGCCATCAGCCATCTTAGCATGACTTCTCTCATTTTGACACCTATACTTCTTTATGACAGCTATAGTTTCTTATATCTCTTCTACTATTAAACCCAATTCGTATTGATAGGGTAACCATGTCGCAATGGAAATTCGTAACGAACATCACGGAGTACAACCGTCGCCGGATGTTGGAAGAGTTGGCGCTCAGCTCCAAATTTGAGCGGCTGTCCTGGAGAAAGGCAGCTGCGTTCGACGGCTCCAGGATGTCAGACGCGCAGAACAGAAGACAGCTGACCCGGATTGTCCAAGCCAGCCGCGCTGCCCTGCCCGACGAAAAATTCTCAGAGGTAACTCGGCATTAGAGTTTTAGGTTTATCCTGAATATTCGTTATGTGCTTCTAAAATGTCTCGTATAAGCAAAATATTCATAAAAATTTCGTATTGTCAGAATAAAAGATAGTAATCAAGCATGTTTACAGAAATCTCGTATAAATATTTAATTATCGTGCTAATTGTTTCGATTGTATATCCACACCTATCGATTATATCATCATCATCATCATCAGCCTATCTCAGTCCACTGCTGGACATAGGCCTCCCCCAAAGAGCGTCATCGCGCTTTGTCCTCGGTTTGCCGCATCCAGGTTCTGCCTGATTATATACTTAGGTATTTAACAATTTTGTTAAACTGTTTTCGTCACAGATACAACAACTTATAACCGAAATGAAAGAAGTTTATAACTCTGCCAAAATCTGCCCGTTCGGCCAGAAGCCCTACGACCCTCATGTACCCCGGGTACCCTACCAGACAGAATACCAGGAAAACCGATACCAACCTTACCAGTTAACCAACCAGCCGTACCAACACTATCAACCTTACCAGGAGAACTCTGACTATCCCAATTATTGTGATATGCAACTCGATCCTGAGATATCCAGGATTTTGGCACATTCGAGAATTGAAAGCGAATTGCTGTACGTGTGGAGGTCTTTCCGAGATCAAACAGGACCAAAACTCAAGAATCGGTTCATGAGATACGTTCAGTTGGCGAATCAGGCGGCTGTCAATACAGGTATAGGATCAAAACCCATTTTTATTGATACAAAATAGCAAACGATAATATGGCCGTTTTGAATTTCTTCAAGATGGAATTTTCTTGTCTTTTATTTACAACATTAGAACAGAACAGCCTGATAACCTAAATATTATTATTAAAGCTTAGAACGTAGTGTTTTGACAATCAATTTTTTTCATTTCTTTCTCTAGTATTATTATTTATTGTTTTCTTTATTAATTTACTCGCAAACACTTTCGTACTTTTGTGTTGAACTTGCAAAGCATATCAAGATCTAAACTTAATGTCTTATCGTATCTCTCGATTCTATGATATCTCTTGTTCGACGGTCAAAGTGAAAATTATTTTTCATCTTCCAACTTAACTTCTCTCCAGGTTACAGAGACGCAGGAGACCAGATGCGTGCGGCTTATGAGGACCCCTCGTTCAGAGCCAGTGTGGAAGAGATGTACAACCAAGTGGCGCCATTGTACAAGCAACTCTTCACTTACGTGCGGAGACGATTGGTCCAAAGATACGGTGACACCACCGTGCGCCCTGATGGACCCATACCAGCACATTTATTGGGTTAGACCAAATACTTTACGAATCTCATCTTAAGTTCATATATTGGATCTGAAGTACTGAGGTGCTCCAGTCACTTTAAAATGCAAATAAGCTTCTATTTCTCCAGGGAACATGTGGGCACAAAACTGGAAATCTATTATGGATCTGGTGATGCCATTCCCACAATCTCCCAGCGTTGACGTCACTTCAGAAATGCTGAGACAAGGATTCACACCGCTGAGGTAAACATGTGTACTTAAATGGGTTATCAAAAAGAATAGAGGAGAGAGAAGTGTTTAAACTCGACACCAAGAGAACAATGCTATTTGTTATTTCCATGAATACTTTAAGAAATAAATAAATTTTCCTGTATTCCTAAAATGTGTAATCCTTCATGATTTTCGAGATCTGTTCAAAATCTTATTATTTCTTCTGAATGCTTATATATTTCAGGATGTTCCAAATGGCTGAAGAGTTTTACACTTCTATGGGCCTAAAACCAGTACCACCCGAATTCTGGCGAGGCTCCATGCTGATCCGTCCTGCGGAGAGAAGTGTTCAGTGCACTGCCAGCGCTTGGGACTTTTGTAACAGGATCGATTATAGGTATAAAAAGATCTGCCCCAATTACCTTGCGACAGCTACTCCAATAGTTAATGGAAATAAGTAGATACACTTAAGGAATAACTGCCTTGTTGGTAGTGTTGGTTGCAAACGCGACTGCCGATCGAGAGGTCCTGGGTTCAAATTCCGGGTCGAGTACTATTGGATTTTTCTAATGTAGATTTTCTAGAAGAAATTTCTAGTACTGGCTCGGAGTCTGGATTTGTGCCCGGTGTATATGGCAATAGACTCACCGCCTATTCCATAATGTGACGTAAACGTAAGTGGTGAAACGTGAAAATGTACTACACTCCTCTGCCCACCTCTTCGGGGATTAGAGCCGTGTCTTTCGTTACGCGTTACAGTTCAGGAAGAAACAGTTTCAATAACAATCGCTCCATAGTAGACAAAAGTATAGCGATGATACTGAACGAAACATATAGTATATTCTATCGGTCTCCATTGTATTATTTCAGAATCAAACAATGCACAGAAGTGACCATGCAAGACCTGATCTCCACCCATCACGAAATGGCTCACATCCAGTACTACCTGCAGTACGCAGAGCAACCCCAGCTGTTCAGAGATGGAGCTAACCCCGGTAAGCTTACACTGGTCATTTTTATTTGTTGTGTTAAAAGGTTCAATACAATTTCCGGATTTAAAAGAATGTTTTACCAGTCCTTAATGAAATCCCATCTAAATCGTTCATCTTTTTAACGTATAAACATCTTAGTAGGTTTACTTACATTAAGCAAAAACTGACGCTATAGTAAAAATCTTTCTCAAAATAATATACAATTTACGTCATTCAACAATTTACTTCGTTCTTAAGTAACTGAACATATATCTTTCAGCATTCCACGAAGCTGTCGCGAACGCGGCAACACTGTCCGTGTACAATTTACAACATCTGCAACGAGTCGGATTGTATCAAAACAAGTAAGGGTAGATGATTGTTGTAGATAATATACGTTTTCTTTATAGCATAGCAGGCTTTCGAACCCACTATTTTTACTTATTTTTTCTTTATTCTCTTAAAAAATGTCTCGTTGATTGAGTGGTTGCAAGCGCGACCGTTGTTCAGAGGTCCTGGGTTTAAG
>DVOY01000739.1:0-10472 GCA_018237585.1 Apyrrothrix maculosa | reverse complement strand
ATATGTGAACGAGAAAACAGTTATTGAAGTTAATAAACTATATATCCAAGAAATGAGCAACAATAATCGACGAAACGTTTATGTAGATGAGTTAGTTTCACTTCCTGTGGCCCTTTTCATACTTAAATTTCCATAACATAACCGTATAGTACCAAAACCCTTAGTACTTCCTATTTATTATTATAGGACTTTTATGAATTTCGTACCTGCAAATAACACCTTTTGTGCGGTTCGTGATAAAGCTCATAATCGCTCGACGACCCTTCCGGCTTTTGCGTGCATCGCCACTGAAACAAAAAATAAAAATGTATTGTTGATTCATAGCACCCCGCGTTGTTATGACATAACTACTCGCGCCCAATGGTCTAACGTTGAATATGAACTTATTCTAGTGTCACGAGCAGAATAAATCGACTAAGTGTTAAAAGATCAAGTAAGATGCGAATAGTGTGTATTCACATATCACATTTGATACATAATTGACATTGTAATCAATTTATCCGCATTGACGAACTAGTATGTGAAGGTACACAGGGGTTAGCTTCTGAATGGTTGATGGTAAGTCAGGAAGTGTAAGTCCCCTATTGTAAGTGAGGATCTTTAGATCATCTGCATTACCTGAACACTTGCGGCCCTTAAGACCATTTGTACCTTAATATCACAATACTTTCTTTTTATGAAATGCACACATAGTCAGTTATAAACACAGAAAACCGTTCATCGAATCAAATATTAAACTTGTATCGAGGCATGTAAAACATATGTATATTATTATGGATCTATATTCCTGGTAGTGGTTTTGATACGCCCGCTTGGATTTTACTTGGAGGATGTTCTGTGTAAAATAATATACATGGTAATTTAAATAAATTAGGCTTACAAATAGATAGTACTCGTACTCGTTACTAATCAAAAGTAATAAACTCTACATTAGGGTCAGATAGATATTCAGGCTATAATAAGGTTAATATCTATTCAAATAAACTAAACTAAATTAAAAATTGACGGGTTTGGTTTGCATTGTAATAAAATTATTTGAATAAATTGAGAGAAATTAATACCGAAGATTAATAAAGAAGTTCCTAATTTTAATAATTTTATTAACGAGAAGCTTAATTTCGATTAGTCTGTAAAATCCGTAGTAATCACAAACATTAATGACATTTTTATACATTAATAGGAATGCAAATATGCAGTATCCACCTGATGAAACACATTTGAAGTCGTTCTTAAAAATAATTTTCAATATATATACATAGATCATCGCTAAAGAAACACGATAACTTGCAGAACATAAAAGTACGAGTATATGTAGGTTAAACAATTTTATAAAAATTACAATTTGTTAAATACAGAAGTTCTTTAAGTATGGGCAAGGTCATGTTTAAATATTATAGCAACAAAAAGCCAAGGATATCAATCCAGAGCTTGAATATGTAAAATATATTTACCAAACAGTACACAGATTCTGAGAATGATAACGATATTGCATGGGATAAAGCAGCATCCGACAACAACATAGCAAGTGAAGCACCATCTTCCGATGAAGGTATTTTGCAAGGAATATCAGTTTTCGATGACGATTTTGTGTAAAATAAAATACAAGTAATTCAGTAACCGTGTTCAGTTAGAGAATTATGATCATACCTTCAGGCTTCTTACGGGTCAAACAAAAGTACCAAGTGCCAGATATCTTTATTCTAAAGATCTGAGTTATTTCTTCCACATTCACCACTCTCTTCATACACGCACGTCGGTTTCGGAACTAATTCTGGCTGTCCCATCGTCGAAGTACCGTTAGAAATATGCTTGACATTTTACTTTTTAATTTCTCAATCCACAGTGTTAATAATTTATGTAACTTATGCATTCAATGTTCATATTTCTATATTAGCTGCTAAATATATTTATCTAGTATATCTACCAAAACCCTCGTTTAATTTTAAAGTATTAACCACTTCATTTTGCAGAGGTTAGTGAACATGACGAGTGGCGGAGGTCATGAGTTCGATTCCCACACAAAATAAATATTCATGTGATGAGCACAAGTATTTGTTCTGAATTTGGATGTAAATGAAAATATATATATAAGTAAATATTTATTTGTACTATAGCTAGCTATAATTTATCAGCGGTCTAATTCCCGTAAAACAAGCTCTTTTGATTACTTTAGAATCAGCTGGCCTCGTGTGGAGATGTCCTAACATACTATTATTTAAGAAATATCAATCCTACTCAGTTCAGATGCAGCGGATGTGTTGTCTCATTTTCATTTCCGCTTTCAGTCAAATTCTTATTGTAGGTAAACGGAACGCAATATATATAAATATGGTTTTTACATACATGGAATACCTTATGTATGCAGCTTATTTATACGTCGATGTGTATTAATGTAAAGCCATATTTACATACACGAGGCCGTTGGAAGGAAATACGGAAGCCGAATAATATTTGATGAGGCGCATCTCACCCCTAAAGGTACTGTAGGTGGACAACTTTACCAAAATACTGTTAGGGTTGCTCATTTAAGAATATATTGAAATTGACAAATCGTAAACGAACTTTCATATTGTATTGACTCGTCCAGTTAAGTTCCAATTAAACAGATTGGCTGGCGTTAAACCTCGGGATAAGATCTACCACATGTCAATTTAAATATTGCTCAGTCTTTTCAAGCTTCCCATATTGACGTTGACCGGTTCAATTCCTGTCGATTCCTGTCAATAATTATCATCAAACATTATCGGATTTTTCTAAAATTTGTATAACGTTTGTCAACATAAATGATCCCTTTCTTGAAAAACCACGCTGGAATACCACGGTGAAGTGATCCAAGTCACGAAGTACAGATTCAATGACAAGCTGCTGCCTACTACTCGTAAACTCAAAACGATTGTAGTACTGAAGTTGTAACCGTAGTGTCTAAAGGGTTATCTCGTTTGCGCGTCTCCTTGAGAGGATTACCCAATTATCAGTAACAAGTTGAATTGTTTTGATGAAATACGATTTACAGCCAAATTAAATTGCCACGAGTATCTACATTCGATAACCTTCGTCTTTCATTAGTGATAGTAGGATTATGTTGTATCATAAAAGTTTTTGATCCCGCGTGTGACCTGTAGCAGGTCACAACAAATATATAACATGACCTAATTTACAGTTGTAAATAGCAGTATACTTGCCAATATAACGCTTGAATCTGGTTTGGAATTTAATATGTGTTGCTCGATGTAAAATGGATATTTTAAATAGTATTTATTGAAAAATATTGAACAATTTTAAATAAAAACGAGTTTAGTAATTCTACTATTTTCTATTCAGCAGTAATAAAAATAATATTAGTCGTCAGTAAAATGATCATAAAGGCAGACTCTTATTCAACATTATGACAGAATTGTATTCGTACATTTCCAGTATTTGTGTCTATATGTATACAAATGTGTGTACCGTACTATATACAACAACAAATCGTAATGAAAATACTTACGTTTACAGTGAACTTCGCCTGCTGGCACACGCCGCGGCCGCACAGCATCTTGTGCACAGACCTCTGGAAGTTCCTCGTCATCAAGCAGTACACTATTGGGTTGATGGCGGAATTTGCATGACCTGATGACAATGAAGCATTTATTATTATTCATACTTACTAAGGTTTACATTTGAATGTGGACAAGAGAAAATTATTAGTATTTGAACGAGATGAGCCGAGAACTACTGCAAGGGTGGTGTTTGATGATGTAGTGCATGAAATGAACAAGTGGATGAAATTGTATATCTTGGATGTACTTTCAGCAGGCTTTCAGAGCGCTCAATTGGCGATACGCAACTCCGTGCTTACTCCAATACTACTGTATGGGAGCGAGGGTTGGGTATGTAAGAGAGGGGATGAAAGCAGAATAAACGCGTCGAGATGAGGTCGTTGCGTCGTATATGTAATTTGACACTCGCCGACCGCGTTCGTAATTCCGATGTGAGGAAGATGCTTTGTATAAAAGAGAGTATAGATGTAAAAATGAGAAAGGGCATGCTGTTCGGACATGTTGAGAGAATGGCTGATGAAAAATTGACGAAACACATATACAATGCGAATGTTGACGGACGCAGGAGGCGAGGGAGGCCAAGACTCACCTATCTTGATCAAATAAGCCAGGTACTGGCTGATGAGGGGGCAAAAGTCTCCGAACCGGCGTGTATGTATGAAGAGAGTGATAAATATAGAAGAAGCGCGGCAGGTCCGTAAGGATAGAGATATTTGGCACTCGGTGCTCTCTGCTTACCCCGTCAGGGACCTGGCGTGAAGATATGCATACTAACCCTTTAAGTAAACCTAACCCTGTAGGTCTGGAGATTAAATCCTCTCAAGAATTTTAAGAACACATAAAGTTTTAAAATTTAATATCACGCGCTATAATGCTTAAAAGAAACTTATAAGAGCGACCCGCTGCTGTGACTTTTCAATAATATGTATTTTAAGCGTGTCTTACAATCCATACAAGGCTCGTATGTTTTTAACCCTAGAAGTTGTGAGGTGATCATTGTCCAATAGTGGACAAGAAAATGGCTTGTTAATTGTGGATGATGATAATTAGGACAATGAGATTTAATCTGTGAAGAATTGACACAACATATTTATTATTATTATTATATATTATTTGCGGGTATATAAAGAGAGCGGTGAATTTAGAAGATGCAGATCAGTTCGTTAGGATAGAGACATTAGTTGGTACCTGCTCTCTGCTTACCTATTAAGGGACTAGGTCCGTGACGATATAATAACACCAAAACATCCACAACATTAATTAATGACATCGTAACTCCAAGCGTAATATTTTCTTATTTATAGATTCTACGTTGAAATCAACAAGCGGATTGTGGTGCAATAGGTACGCACCGCTGTCTAAAGCGTACGAGCTGATACCGGTAGTCGTATACGTGTATACATAAGCACCCGACGATCGCTATTTCATTTCCGACAAGCGATTTTTCATTTCCCAGCACGAATTCCGGACGCGCAGCTGTCTCCGGAATAAAAACTATCTAGACACTATAAATGAACACTCACCACTTTGACTCCACATACTAGGTACATTTCGACGGAAATATAACTTAATGTGCAGACAAATCGCATGCTGTTGCAATTATAGTGCTTTTCTACACACATTATCATCATTGTAATATAAATGCAAGTATCCGTATCCTTAGACACCTCACGTGTTTCTTCTATACATTATATTTGTAGCAGATACTCCTATCTACAATTTCAAATTGAAACAAGTAATTATTTGCAGCAAAACTGCCTGTACTCATAACAATTATATCTTTTTTGCATGTGATAACTGATTATGTCGACTTCACCCGTTTATGATACATGCATATATATGTATATATGTATGTATCACTCAAGTTTGCATACGAAGTTTATTACCGGCTTAGTTACTATTACTAACTATCTCTTTGGTCGTGTTGGTTGCAAGCGCGGCTGAAAATCGAGGGGTCCTAGGTTAAAATCCCGGGGCGAGTACAATTTGATTTTTCTAAAATTACAATTTCTAGAAGTGGCTCGCAGTCTGGATTTGTGCCCGGTGTATGGCAAGCGACTCACCACCTATTCCACATTGGGACGTAAACGTAGCTGGTGAAACGTGGGAGTGTACTACACGCCTCTGCCAACCCTTCAGGGATTTAATGCGTGATGTTACGTGGTTACTATAATACAGGCTGTGTCTAGTTAAAGATCACCTAGAACGTAAGTGAATTTAATAACCGGAGAGAGCGCCGCAACAAAAGGCAGGATTATATCCAGCATTGGGTAGATAAGAGCTGAATCGTTACGTAGATAGATAGATGTGAATGTCTCCCAAGATATTATTATATCAAAATATGTGTTACTCGAAATCTTAACATAACGTAACAGGGCATCAACATCAATTTCATGTTTAGTTCCCTCCGAGGATAACGAAGTTAAATGTCGATTTGCGGTACGGTAAGTAGCCAAGTTTGCTAAGACCATTACGCAACACGAAATTCCTACATAATATCTACGAGTACACGCATGTCGGGATCAAAGGAAGAAACTTCATTTGATAAGACCTCAAGTAATGCGAGATGATGTTTGTAATCCAAAAGTGGAGAATGATTTTAAGACCTGTTAGTAATATAACACAAGTTTCTACACAATATCTGTCAGGTTAAGTGGGGTGACGATCTGCGTAAGGTTGCAAGCAGAACCCAAGAACAAGACGCCACGGCACCTGTCTCGGTGACGGTCATTATGCTACAATACGGAAGATGTGTTTGGAGATTTATCATTTATGATTGACATAGAAATATTCAAAAGAAATTGTGATTTAATTTTACTTGGTCTTACTGAAAATGAACGTCTTTTATTCCACTCATCACCATAATCATCAGCCTGTCGAAGTTCACTGTTTTGGGTAAAAGCCAGTGCGGTAGACTGTGGCCTTAACATACTCATGTTCCCGGTGTATGGCAATAGACTCACCACCTATTCCATATTGGGACGTAAACGTAACTGGTGAAACGTGGGAGTGTAGTACACTCCTCTGGCTACCTCTTCGGGGATTACAGGCGTGATGTTACTTTTCTTCTTTAAATATAAAAAGACACGTAATTATTTAAACAACCGAGGTGAACGGGAAAGCTTTTATTATTAAATCATTTTCATTATAGCTGTTAATTCTTAAAATTAGAGACAAAGAGGCTTGTGTTGTTGTTTTTAGGGTCGTTGTGAGATCGATCATTGGACTAATAAATCAAAAACATTACGTATATTTTAGCAGTTATATATAATTTGAGCAGCAACTATTGTAATTGTGCATATTCAGTATTCCTACATTCAAATACGTAACATCATGCCTGTAATCCTCTAAGCGGTAGGCAGAGGAAAGTAGCACACTCCCAAGTTTAGCCATTAACGTTTACGTCTCATCATAAAATAGATGGTAAGTTTATAGTGGCCTAGTAGTTGCAAGTGTGACTGCTAAACTAGAGGTACCGAGTTAGAACTGGGTTAGATACTATTGGTTTTGATTTGAAATTCTGACTCCTTGTTACTATGCTGTGCTGTATAACATAATTGGTGAATCTTACTTCTTAATCTTTAATCATATTTCTTAATCGTATTTCTTAATCTTTAACAGTAAATCTTGACGTTTGGATTTCTACCTATGTATATACACATATGGCTTTTTATGTAAATTAATCGCAGTAGGGCAAAGGTTATCGCGAGATCGGATACTTCAGTACTTACATCGACAGCAAAATGCTAATTTCTTAGATGGAGTTCATCACGAGCAAAGTTAGCAAATTTCCTTGGTACTCTACTAAAATCTGAAAATGGCGTAAAAAGAGCAAAGCCTTTTTTACTATTCTCAATCAAAGTAAAAATAATCATTTATATATTAAAAATAATACGGTGTCTTTTCTACTCGTTTATAATTTTTACTCTACATTTTTTTTACAATTTAATCGACACATTATAGAAAATTGCGATACAATGTCTATACAGGTCAAGAAATAAATTATTACGATAATTTGCGAAAATATCTTTTTGCTTTGATTTTAATTTATACACATAGGATTATACGTATATCATCAAAGAGCTAATAGCAGACTAGTATAATTTGGTCAACGAACAACGGGTTGGAAACATGTTGCCAGCCCTCGCGGACTTACAGAGAGACCTTTCACACAGTGTTCGTGTTCATCGTAAGAACGGAAACGCAAAGGAAATAACTGACTGACATGCGTCCGACTTCTAGTGAAATTCTTCATACGGATGTAGTGCCTTTGTTACTAGTCTTGTCACAACACGCCATATGACTGTCAAAATATATACCTATAGAAAAAGCCTTCCTTCTTTTTCTCTCTATTAAATATATGTATATATATAAGAAAGTCATGAGATATGAGAATAATTTTTGGCCTTAATTTGGCTGGCTTGGCATGCGGGTTAGGGATTGCAAAGCGAGGCTTCTAGCACCGCTTACGCTGCTGTCTGTATGCGGCTAGACCATGTAGCACTGCCTAGGTAGTACCGTATCTAGTCGCCTCTTATGGTGCCCTGGTATCCGGGCGTGGAATCAGGGGTTGCATTATTTCTCCGCCCCGACACGGATGTGACCGAAAATTATTAAGAGTATTTACTTGTTAAGGATTGCCAATTTGCCTGAAAACCAAAGTTTTCAACCAGTGCGTCCTACCTGTTATGACATACGGTGCTGAAATATGGACACTCACAGTGCGCCTACTCCACCAGTTCAAAGTCGCTCAACGAGCTATGGCGCGAGCTATGCTCGGAGTCTCTCTGAAGGATAGAATCAGAAATGATACCATCCGACAGAGAACCAGAGTCAACGACATAGCTCAAAGGATTAGCTCGTTGAAGTGGCAATGGGCTGGGCATGTCTGCCAAAGAACCGATAAGCGGTGGAGTAGGCGAGTTCTAGAGTGGAAACCGCGGCTCGGCAAACATAAAGTAGGACGTCCTCCGGCCAGGTGGGATGACGATGTGCGAAAGGCTGCAGGCAGAAGCTGAATGCGGCAAGCCGAGGACAGGGCGCGATGGCGCTCTTTCGGGGAGGCCTATGTCCAGCAGTGGACTGAGATAGGCTGACGATGTGAAGAAAGGATTGCCAAGCCGTAGTTGATCAGCATACTATACTCTTCTGCCTACCTTTTCGGGGGCTACAAGCGTGAAGATACGTTAAGTATTTATTTTGCTAAATTGTAGTAGTTATCTCACATCAATTGAAGTTTTAATTATTTATAGATGCAGGTGCCGATGGAATCTAAGACTTACTTATATCGCATTATAGTTTTTATGCAAAACCAAGGAAGTTTATTTACGGTTTTTATTTATTTTTTGCAGAATAAACCATTATTTTGCGCTATAAAGAGAAACTGTATAACGAATGAGCAGAAATAAGGTACCTGATTTGTTAAATTGGCACTTTTAAAGAACCTAAACGTAATACGAAGCAAGCCGTGTAAACAGTAAACAGTAATAAAAATGACTACTATTGAAAAACCAACTCTTTCTGGTCAAAATTGTACTTACCTACAAACAATGCGTAGGGTAGGTAGCCGCTTAACGTTTTAGTATTCACAGCATTGATGTCCAACAGTAGCTGCATAATGTTGTACGGCAACCAGCACAGTGCGAACAGCACCGCGAGTAGCAGAAGTATCCACGCCACTCGCTTCCTCTCTTTCATAAGTCGTAGGCCCTGAAACAAAAGTTTGAGTTGCAACGTTGATAGAAATTGGCGCCCAATCCGGGCTTAAAGTTGGAAATGTTATTTCGAGATGTAATTTTATCTTGCGTATATAGCCATAATAATCATGATAGTTTAGAAAGACACATTACAAAAGATGTCTTCAATAAAGATTTTAATTGTTTCTTAAAGGAATGGAACTTTATTGCCAAAATGATTTCTGCGTGATCTAAGACTATTAGCAAATCTTCTACAACGCGCTACATGTTTTAGTTTACAAAGATAGTTACTCGGTCCGTTGATTAATTAAACTTCCTGCTGAACTTGGCTTCGTGGGTTAGATTCCCGAATATTGGGGTTATTCCCTTAATTTGGGGTGACATGGCTATGTGTTCCAGAGCATTAAGATTACACTAATAATTGTAAGAACGAGTGTGATTTTCTAGAAAGTTCTTACACCTACGCAAGTTAGTTCCTACAGAAATAGCTTCACAAGCAGGTATTTTATGAATGATTAATCCTAAGACTACATGGATAGAGGTTTAACTGTCTAAATTACAAGGTAGAGGACGTGCAAAGTATCAAATTATTATGGAAAAAAGATACAATATTAATTGAGTCTACAATATGGGAACCATTGCTAATAAGTACATTTGCTCATATCGTCTTCCGTAGAGTACGTGCTTGCATATTTGTTTTGGGACGTGAAGAGGACAATATGTCATCACAATACGAGTACTGTGAATGATAGATGTACGGTCAAGAGATAAAATATTTTTCGGTGTACAATTTAAAATGTTCTTCTGACAAGATCCAGTGATTGTAATCTAACAATGTCAATGTAAACTAGTTGAACATTGTATTCTTCATTGCATAAAAATAATTCCGAAATTTCGCTCCTGACGATCACTGACACAGAAATGTTGCTTAACGTTGTTTGTCGCTTAAAATATGGCCTGGTTTCTAACGATATGTGAATAACTAAAAGACATAAGTACACGGTTGATGGAAAAATAAACATTCCCTGATATGGTCCACACGGGATTGAAAACAGAGAGAAACCATAATATAAGGCACTTCATTGAACAGTAACACAAATAGAAACATTGTAGGTACATAAAGGTTACAAAGCAACACACAACAAAGTCAAAGTCAAAATATTTATTTATATAGGATTTACAATCACTTATAAACGTCACTATAGTTAAGTTTACGTTAGTTCGCACCGCGCCCACA
>DVOY01000738.1:0-10477 GCA_018237585.1 Apyrrothrix maculosa | reverse complement strand
GACGTAAAATGGAGAACTAGGAATGGTAAAAAAATGTGTATGTGACAGTGACGATTGCTATAAACATATGTCAAAGATAATGACATTTTAAATTGTAGTATAGTAGTGAACTACGGACAAATGTCAATCATAATTAAAACCTTTCATCTGACGTCATTGACACATGACCGCACAAGAGAATAGCAGCCTTCAATTACAGAAAGAGAACAGTAGCATCAATTACAATATATTTGAATTCTTCAGGTCGAGAGACGCAAGGTAGCCTAGCGACAGAGCTGCTTTCAAATACAGAGTTTCCATATATTTCTAACAGACAACTATGAATATCGACAATTTCATTAACGTTTTCATTGAGAGTACATCTTTTACTAACTTTCTGCAAAGCAAATAATTACCGATATCAAAATCCCTTAGTCACCATTTACATGAAACTGGCACGGTATCAGTGTATCTCTTCTCATTTGGGCGATATAATAATTGTATGTAGGTAGATAGGTAGTAATAACTCCGCTGGTCTTATGTACATACATATAAAATGAACTTTTTTAGTACAACATACGCGTAGCTAAGCCTAGGATTACCTTATTCCAATACAGCGTGCCTATACTCTGTCGTGCTGTAAATGTTTGTAGGCACAAAGCTCTTGGGCCCCGTTAATATATGAGAGCCAATTAAGAGCTTAATAACTCAACTTTGTTCTGATATGAGCTATAATTATGAGGCAGCGGAAGCGCGGTAATAAAACGTTTACGCCCTTATTTCATATGGTCCTAATAAGTCGTCATAACTTTCGGAAGGAGGATTTGTTTGAAGGCAACAATATAAATTAATGAACTGCTGTATATTATACGCCTGCTAAGGACAAGATATAGAGTAAAGATTATTTACGTAACACCATTGTATGCATACTGTTAACAGTGAATGTATTGAATTGAATGTTTTTAATCATTATCAGACTATCTGCGTTTGCTGCTGTATATAGGCCTCTCCTGAAGGGTTTTTGTCAACAAGCCCCACGCTGGGTATGCGGGTTGGGGATCGCAGAGTACAGCTTCTGGCACCGCCCACGCTGCCGCCGTAGGCAGCCAGTGTATTTATCTGTAAATCAATTCATTAAGAACATTATTATGTACTTCATAATAGTTATTTATAACTGAGTCCTTGTTAGTAAAAAGGTTTCGCCACTCCGTACCTGTAAACGAGACAAAAAAAAAATATTTAGACATTACAAAAATAAAACTACACTTTGTTCATAACAATGAACAGTAATAGCTTCGAACAAACAATTTTAAAAATAACAATACAATAACGTGATGTAACGGTAACACTACGCTAGTAATCCCTGAAGAGGTAGGCAGAGGAGTGTAGTACACGCCCACGTTTCACCAGCAACGTTTACGTCTCATCGTGGAATAGGTGGTTAGCCTACTACCATACATATATTAGCAATACAATAACAAGACTATTGTTATTCTATCACATATCAGAAAACGTGGTGTCGAGTCCTCTATATGTCAAATTGTGTCAGGAAACAGTGCACATGTTAGCCACCTCCCGCGTGTAAAGCTCTGATCTTTGTTATCGATTATATCTAGTGACAATAACCTTGTATTATTCCACCTACATACATTTCGGCTTGACATGACGTACTTCACGGCTGCCCTTACATAACATATCATAACATCACGCAGGTATTTCCACGAAGGGGGAGGCAGAGCAGTGTAATATACTCCCATGATCCACCAGATGTGCTATACGTCCTACGATGGTATAGGATGAGCCCATTGCTCTCGATTGTACTGGTTTCATTTATTTGTCTTTTTTAAATTAATGCATGATTGACTTTAAATACACTTACAAAACGCCTATGCCATTACATTTCGTACGCGAGCTATGCATATATTTTTATAGATCAATAATATAATTTTCATATTAATTCAGACGACCGTACGTATGAACACAAGCGCCGTGGTCTATGAAGTTTATAAAAACTTTATTATTTGTACTTCAAAATCGGAATTATTATTATTTTCACATCTCCACGCCAGATCTCTTGGTTGTTCGCCAGGTCGTGGTTGGAAGCACCGAGTGCCTAATATCTCTATCATTACAAACCTTATCCTATGTAAATGTAAACACTCATTTAAAATACTAATCAGTAAGTATTGCAGTTTGGTAAAAATTTAGTAAGTATGAAGAAGAAGTACTTCAATTTAATATCACATAAAATATTTTTTTACGTATATCTTCGGTAGATGTCTCTAGTTGAAAACCAACTTTATTAGTCACATCTCATTACTGTTCATATGGTATTGTTTCTATTTATCGATATTATAAGTTATATGTTTTACCCGTTATATGGCAATGGGCTCATCATCTATTTCAAGGTCGGACGTAAACGCAATTGGGAAAACGTGGGAGCGTACTACACTTCTCTGCCTACCTCTTTATTGATTACAAGCGTGATGTTACGTTTATCAAAGTACAAAGGTTTGCTTCGATTTAAATTATTTTCGGTTTGTCCTCAACTCTTACACCTCCCTTTGTTCTAAAGCGTCAAAAATAAGAAAGTGAAATTTTTCGAGATTCTACACTCGTGTCTTCCATATAAAACTTTTGAAATACATATTTCATTACTATATGAACGGGAAGTTACTATTTTCACATACCTATATTTTTTTTCAACCAGTCTAACCGTTTTTTTATTTGTATGGTTTAATAGTTTTTGGAATTTCAAGTTTCTATTTCAGTGAAACTCGATCACATTCGAAACAAATTTTAAAAATACACCCTGTGGTGCGAGTAGCGTAAACCGATATTGGGCTAGCTAGTGAACAAAAAATATCCCTTCGATGCTAGCACTGGTTACATTACAGATGTGTCTGTTTTCAACAGGGCTGGGTCAAACACACGAGGCTTTTAACTACTGTAATGAGGTCGAATCATCTACTGCAATAAAGTTGTCATTAAAAAAAGATTAGCAACAGAGCTGAAAAACGAACAACAACCTACACTTTCCATTTATATCACTACGCAAAAAAACAACTAGAAATATTAATCTAACGTCCCAACGGCTCGAAAACTACACCCAGTGGTAAAAATAAAAGTTGGATATGGATGTTAATGATCTTACTTTAGCCGCAGACTAGCTCAGTATACACAGTGGGCATTTGTGCGTGTCCCACATAATTTAATTAAGTGTTGGAGGCTAATAGTTTTGCGTAAATTGTTACAATTTAGTGAAATAACTTGCCGAGCTTGCTAGTTATTTTTAACACGTACCAGTATCAGCCGCACGAAATTGAAATCGTGCTGTTAACAGGTAAAACATGCCGCTGTGCGATCATGAATAGTAGCTGTGATTATACGGTACATTGTTAATGAAAATAAAGAACCTAAATACATTTTTATCATGATTAGTGTTGGAAGAAAGTTTTTAGAATATTTTTTGTTGAATATCTAGACGTATAGATGATCTAAGGCCGAGCGAAGCTTCTTTTACTAAGGTTAATACGTTACTTTATTCACAACATCCAAGCTTATCTTGTGACCACTTTGTAAGCCTGCAAGATTCGGGTTTCACGTCACGAACGTACTAATCCTGTGTCTGATTCAAGGTGAATAGAGATGCTCAACTGAATGCATCCGGACCCTTCGTGACGACCTTTTTTACCTTCATTATTATGACTTGCCACTGCTCGTCACTAGGGTTGAAAATGGTTTTGGATGAAAAAGCTCAAGAGCATCCATAGCTTAGTTGTTTTAATATTTTTAATATATTAAAACTATTATTATTAATTCTATAATTAAAATCAAATAAATATAATTTATCAGGACTTCTTCATTATTTCCACCTTGTCCATCACACATGTTATACAAACATGTATATATACATATAGTGTAAGTACTATACTAACCTATAGGTAGGTATAGTACTTACCGTAGTAGGTAAATAGGTACTTATCAATGTACTTCGTATACTTATATATGTATAATTGACGTGAATGCTTATATAACTATCATGGGAAAAAAAGAGACGCCACCGCGAGCTTTACATCAGTAAATCTGTCATAAATACGTTGCCATTTAAAAGAGATGGTGCCTCATGTATTTTCCGTTGCATAGAGTACTGGACATTTTTATTGAAATGTGTTTAATTTTTTGGCTCTCTCGTTGGTCGTGTTGGTTGCAAGCACGATTGCCGATTGTGAGGTCCTGGGTTCAAATCCCGGGTCGGGTACTATTGGATTTTTCTAAAAATTAGAATTTCTTGTAGTGGCTCGAAGTCTAAATTAGTGCCTGGTGTATGGAAATAGACTCACCACGTATTCCATATGGGGACGTAAACGTAACTGATGAAACGTGGGAGTATACTGCACTTCTCTGTCTACCTCTTCGGAGATTACATGCGTGATGCTACGTTTAAGTTTTAAATGGTATTTTGTAGGATAAAGAGTATTGAAGTAAAATCATAATAATGTAGGTAACCACAGACTTACCTGACATCGAAATAGACAGACCCTGTGTTAAGGTGATCAGATAAAAAAATAAAGTTATAGTTAGTATACACTTAGTTAGTTAGTATACACTTAGTATACACATACTTAGAAAACAAGTTAGTATACATACTAACATGTTTTATAAGACGCGTGAGGTCTGCTAACCCGCAGTTGGCTAGCGTAGCAGACTATGGCCTTAACCCTTTCATTCTGAGAAGAGACCCGTATTCAGCGGTGGAACGATAGAAAGGGTCGGGAAAAAACACACATACTTACAAAGATATATGACCCCTGGATGCAGAACAAATAATCGTGTTCATCACTCACACTTTGCCGTAGGAGGGAGTGGAACTCACAATCCTCGATACGGCATTCAGAATGACTAACCATTGGATCTACAATCCAACAATTTAGCTTTGTAAATTGAAATGACTACGGACTGAACTATACATGCACGAGTTCGCGTGTTACCAGAGAATTATGATCTATTACTATTACAAACGGGCGAGGGCAATATACGGGAAATTCGAGCAAGAATAACCCGTAACTGCCGTAACTGGGATAACACTCGTCACGTGCCTTCGGACGTTTCGTGTGACAAATTTACATTCGAGCCGCGAGCCCGCGACTGCGGGGCGCAGGTGCGGAGGCTGAGCGGACAGCGAATGTGGAATATAGAACATTCTGGTATGACACGCGTGATATATGACAATACTAGCACTCTCCGTGAAACAATGTCACTTTAAAAGGGTCCTGCTAGCTCTTTAAGGTTAAGACACATACATTGTTAGTTGTTTGAGCACCACAACGACGACCAGATATTTAGCTTCTCAAATTATTACGCAAATAAATCATACGAGCTATTAACAAAGACAATTTTCTTGTTATTCCAATCGATGGTACAGACTATTACGGGGTGTTAACACACGTATACGTCATAGCCTTTGAGTTCGTTGTACTTTCGAATACTTATTTTCAATCGTCACATTAGGGATTCGAGGTAAATAGTGAAATTACTCATTAAGATAGGTATCGCATGACTCAGCGGGCCAAAGTATCAAAGTAAAAACCCCGATAAGTCAAAGTCATTATTCACCAGGGGTCTGCTCTGTTCAAGGCCGGGTCCTTCGAAATTGCCGAAAAAAGATTGCTTACTAAGATGCCGATTAGAAACTTCCGTATTACTGTATACTCTAGAGAATAAAGGTAAATACCGTCCAATCTCGGGGCGTTATTCGTTTACATTCAATCTGTATTAGCTACTACATTCTTTCAATTGATTGTAACATGACATCACGCCTGTTTGAACCCGAAGGGGCAGGCAAAAAAGTGTAGTATACCCACTTTTTCCAGTTATATTATACATACGCTCTATGCAAAATGTGGTGAGCTTATTGATATAATATTTTACGGTTATTTTACTTTATACAATAAAATGAATAATTCATATATATTTATAATATAGTCTTCTAGTTATTTTAAGTGCAAACAAAAGTCTGCACGATTTGCATACTTATTAAACCTCCACCACATCTATTGTGTTTATCTACAGCGCAGATATTATAAATTTAGACATGTCTTGATCACGGCCATTACTCGCTGTTGGTTTCTACAAGCCACGCCATAAATCACTCGCTTTCACCACAAGTAGTGTTGCGCTGTAAAATAAGATTTAAAACACCAGCAACAGCATAATATTAATACTTTACAGCAGACAAGTTCGAAATATAGAACTAAGCGTTTATGCAAGGGGGAATAAAATAATAATATTTTTTCATTTGACACATAAATATGTCAACATACGTTTTTGGTGTTTGAAATTGGTTTCACTTAAATTATATGCATACATAAAAGTATTATCAATCGTATTTCCCACATAGGCACAGAGTAAGGATTTGTACCGGCTGCGGTTCTAACAACCTTTTTTCGAATAATTATATCATTTATATTATTATTATACTTTCATCAATGTCCTGAAAAATTACAACCTTGTTCTAGGACATATTTATAGGACATTTTAATTCTAGCTTGGCCTATTCCATCTCTACCATTTGACCCCGTCTTAATTTCCTCCAACCGTCTGTGTATTTCTTTTATTTACCCTATTCTGCATGTTCTTTTGTACTCATTTTCTCATCACTTTAATTCCTAACTACATATATCATCGGCACTCACGTCACTCATAATTCATATTTTAATCATTTTTACCGCTAAAAATCCTTTGTATTTTGTATTACAGGACTGCAACAAAACATGCGTGATTGAGGAAGTCGTTTTGTATATATAAATTTGTATTAATAAAATTGTTTTGTTAGATACGTTGATTTCTTTTTGTCTATTAAAAAGTTCATTTCTGCTATTTATACTTCAATCGCAGAGTTATTATGCCGTAGACAACTCTCTTATAGACGACATAATGTATGTAATATTTCAAACTGGTGAAAAAAAAAAAAAGCTTTTGTAAACGAGTGATAGAATTTTTTTGCAAGAAAGATCTTTACGACTTTTAGGGTCCGGATATATTCAGTCGTGCCTGAGAATTACAGTTCGTGTTCATTTAATTCTATAGTACGACGTTTTCAGTAAGAAATATATATCAGCGTTAGCGAAACGGCCTAAATTAAAGACTCCGTGGTCGTATTAATTCATTCTTTGTTCACGTGATCCTAAAATTCGTTATTTTCGAGCTTCATATTAAAACAATCTTTTATAAACGCGACATTACAGATAGCCGTTTTATTTGTTTAATACAAAACATAAGTTTTAACGGTGATTGAATGTTTCTTTATTTATACTGGCAGTTATATAATTTTAATCATCGTGTTTCGAAAATATATTTTATTCTCACGTGCACAGCGTTATTTATGCTTTTTAATTTTGCGCGTATAGTGTTATTCGTACCGTTCAAATAAATTATAGTGCGTAGTTTTTCTCCATATTTCATAACTATGCAATATACTTGCTGTAAAATAAATTTTGGACTATATTACCTACTATTCGTTTCTTAGTCTCCTTAAGAATAACCATTTCACTTTACTAGTTAACTATTTAATTATCGAATTTACCAAGTTAATATGGAAAATCAATCATTAATTTCAAGTTTGGTTATTATTTCTTCAAATTTGGATGTATTATTTCTACAGGTTTAACAATATACGTGTACTCTCGCATTTCTTAAAGCTACAGCTTTCATTGTATATAATTTAGTTTAGTGATAAACAATAATAACGAAAAGCCACGCGAAGGATTTAATTGTTGAGAATAACTCGAAATTAGTGTTACGCAGAAGTTTTGAGCGGCAACAGTGAAATCGAAGGCACATATAATTTTGAATTGGAGATTAAACTCATTAGTCTTTTTTATATAGCTATAGGTCTGCGTTTGACTGCTATCCCACCTGATGGAAAGCGGGATGCAGCCTAGGGTGTAGCACGCTTGCTTAGAAACCTATTCACTCTTGTCTTGAATAACTTGATGTTATATGAATCGGGATAAATAGATGCCGGCAGTCTACTTTGACTCTACTACTTTACTTTACTTTGATTAGGCCATACCTTTCTTTATTAATAATTTTAAACTTAAACTGGATAATTCGACAAAGATGGTTTTCCCTATACTACTGCGGGAACCTTCCGTTTAACTGACAAGGACTTTATGCCATGACACAATGACTTTGAAGAAACTAAATTATTTTAAATATATTGCATGATTTATCATTCGGAACGCTATTATAAGTTTCTCGAAGAACACCTAGATTTTTAGTTGAATACAAACAGGTGAGTATATGAAAGACTTAAGCCAAATCCTTAAAGCTTTATTTGCCACTGAGAACGTTACCTATTTATCACACAATAAAGCCTTTATACTTATCTTCTTTTATCGCCTTTGTGTCGTAGGCGATAGAAATTAAATTCACAAAACTAGGCATCCGTAATTTTTTCTCTGCTGAGGTGAGAGTGCTCAATATTTATTTGTTAAAGCAAATATTGTATCGGACTGATAACAATTTATTTATTCTGTTCCTATTTGATAGATAGAGCACAATATAATTATTGATTAATGTTCACTACTGGTTGTAATGTTTAGATGTCTGCCTGGCAGGGTGTCTAGCCGTGTATTGAACAATTCAAACCATCCTAGAGGCGTATGAATGTCTGAATGGTTGAATTTACTAAGAGCCAATGTTTATTCAGAGGTAGTGTTCACGTTTATCAATTGTGTACGAGCAGCAACACTTTAATAATAGATAACCGAATAAAAAAAAATGTAACTTCCTTCATGCTTATAATCCCCGAAGAGGTAGGCTGAGGAATGTGGTATACTCCCATGTTTCACCAGTTACGTTTACGTCCCACTATGGAATAGGTGGTGAGCCCTTTGCGATATGCCGGCCACAATTCCAAACTCCAAGACACTACTAAAAATTCTAAGTTCGAAAAATCCAATAGTACCAGACCCTGGATTTGAATCCTGGACCTCCTGATCCTCAGTTGCGCTTGCTACTACTAGACCAACAAGGCAGTCAAGAATCGAATTGGTAATAATAATTTATCATTTGGTTTACAATTGAATGTGTGCGGCTTGTGTTTTAAATGACTCATTAGAGATTCAATTAACCTTATTACTGGCAAGCTACTGTCAAAGTTATATCAAATCTTTGGCGTCAGTTCAAAATGTGTCGATGATAAGAAGCTACGTAAACGTTCATATCTGTATATTACTGTTGATTAATTAACTGATTTTCTGAAAACCTAATTTGCCTGGTCGTATATTCGTTGATAATTAAACAGTTAATACAGGTATGAGTTGGCTTAATTCAATTTGTTTTTAAAGAATTCCGAGTTTGTTTGTTACCGCTGTATTTATATATACAGCCGCGTGTGAGCTTAAAACTTTTGCCAAGCCCATAATAAGAAAATAAAACTTTTTCTTCCTCGTTCAGTATCAACAACGCACGAGTTATATTATTTCACAATTTATTATTGAAATTCTGCGAGGAATATATATAATATGTTTCCTATGGTATACACTTTTCTCGCATTCTACTTGTATGACTATAGATACGGGAGGTTAATATTTTTTATCGCACAATACGAAAATAATCGAACGCAATGATTGGCTATAAAACTATATTCCATTGCGTGCATTACAACGTAAGGTATATTTTCAATTGGAAGCGATAGGCCGTTGTTAACAAGCTCAATTTCCAATTAGAGAGAATTGGTATTTCACGGCGTCTGACTGATCATCCTTTGTTAAGTTAGAAAAAACGCTTCAAGAATTTTCTGAAAGGCTTCGTAAATATAGATGCCGTTCCGGCACAGTACTTTATTGGAAACAAATTAAATCTAGCAGAAGGGTATTTGAACTTTGACGATTAGGAATTGCAGAGCCCGATTTACAAACAATACGCTTTGCTGCGTTTGTACAGGTTTTGTTTTATGAATGACATGAAACAATCACATACCGGGAGGCAGATTGCATATAAATACATTAATCATTGTACCCTTTCTATAGCAGTGACATGAATCAAGAGGTACTTTCATTAAGAGATACACATACATGTATCTCTTAATGTAAGTACTCGTATCTTTACGTATCTTTACAAACATTAAGTAGTACATAATTGTATTCGGTTTCACTGCCACGATAACACTGTGACAATCATTCATGCCACAAATCAGCATATAAATAAATTCCAGAAATATTCATTTGTTAAGCAGTGACAGCCTAGTAGTATGAAATCACTTCCCACTCCGGGAGGCCGGGTTCAAATCATGGCGCGCACCTCTTTACAAAATGTGCGTTTTAAGTTTAAATATCACTTGCTATAACGCTGAAGGAACACATCGTGAGGAAACCTGCACTCCTTAGAGTTAAAAAAAATGTTTTCTGAGGTGGGTGAAGTCTGCCAACCCGCACTTGGCCAGCACGGTAGACTATGGCCTTAACCCTCTCATGTGCCCGGTGTATGGCAA
>DVOY01000737.1:0-10481 GCA_018237585.1 Apyrrothrix maculosa | reverse complement strand
TTCGGTTGCTAGAGGGCGCTCGCTACTTTTTGGGCGTAAACTTCTCTGTCTCCCGGGAATTTCGAATTTAATGGATGTCTAAAAGTTATAAAAGTTACTGGTTCTGTCCTTGGTCCTTAAATCTAATTCTCCTCTTTAAAAGAGGCGAAATTTCATATAAACTTTCATTGCCAGTTTCAAGGCTTATTGCTTTAAATAGTAAAAAAACGCTAGTCGCTAATTTAAACTTCACCTATAGTATAGTTTATATTTCTAAAGTCAGAATGTTCGGATCCCGGGTCGAGTTTTATTCGATTATTCTAACTTGAAGTTTCTAGTAGTTTCACCACCTATACCGTAATGGAACGTAAACGTAACTGGTGAAACGTGGGAGTGTACTACACTCCTCTGCCTATTTTATCGGAGATCACAGGTGTGATGTTACGTTTATCTCATTATACCGCTTTTGGAGCTCATTATCGAGAAATCGTATTTGACTGGATGCTTATGTCATATAAAGAATCCACGATCCAAATTTCATGTTACTAGTTTCAGTAGTGTAAGCACGACTGTGAGATATGGAGAATTTGGAGATATTGTTATAGATTTTTCTACTTAGACCAAGAAAATAAAGTATAAAAACTAAAAAGCAAAATTTGTGTTATCTTATTTACACTTAATACATAAAAATACATTTTAAACTACTGGATCTGTTTTATAGACCACATTGTGTTGAACTACTGCGGAAGTATTATTTGAACGTAACTGTAACGCTTACATTAACGTGATGATTGAACAGTGGGCTTAATGGATACAATAATTGAAAATTAGAACATCGTTTCCGCATAGCTGTACCGAATTGAGTCATTTGGAGGGCGATGTGACGTGAATTGTTTGAAATAAAGCCCCTATAGTTAATGACGCTATTTAGGAATTTATTGCGTGGGACATAAAATCTATAATGGCATGCTGTTTTTATACTCTCTTGAAGAACTGAGGAAATTGCGCATTATATTTTGGGAATTTTGTGCGACCTATATCTTGTTTTAACAATCGTGCACGTACTAAAATAATTGTTCAGGATATGATTGTTTCTTTTTTGTTGCCATTCTAACCACACTACTAAGGTCGGTTATGGCCAACGATGTCTTTAGTTTGAGAGTAACTAACCCGTCTTACGGTGACGGAGAGATGTGTATTTAATAGTAAAGCTATGAAGAGATCGATAATGGTAATTATCTGATATGATGCAATACGAATTAAATAGTCGCCCCTTTAATGTCTTACCGTTATGGACAGATTTTCTCTTAGACTCAAAGAGGTCTAGGTTTGTTTGAACATCTTGTTTGTTTGAGGATTAGTGGAGACATGAATTACTGGCAAATTTAAATATCGAAAGTTATAAACTGCCGCAAAGACTTCTGGTAAACTTAACATTGAACTTTCGACACTTATTGATTAATCATTGCTTGCCCAGTCCACTGCGTTCAGCTTAGGTCATTTTTGATATCGTTTCATAAAACTAGTGTTGCGTAATGCAAAGGATATTTACAGCAAATACAAATAGATACAATATAAATACAATTGACTGCGGTTGCAACTGTGGTAAAGTATTATTGCATTTTTCTAACTTAAAATTCCCAGGAGTAACGCGGAGTCTGGATTTCTGCCTGCCTCCAATTACATGGGACGTATAACATTACTACACAACTACGCTACGTAGATACACTACGCTACACTACACTACGCTACACTCCACTGCCTATCCCTTCGGGTTAATACAGGCGTGATAATCCTAATAGATATAAAATAAGTAATAGAGAGTACGAAAAGCGTTTTATTCGTTTTGATGTTTATGTGCTAAATACGTAGCGTAGAAATCAATGTTGTAGGTATATTAAACGCCTCTCTTTTAATATCGATTACTTTGCAACTGTTGTGCTCGTAATACTTAATGCATATATATATCGGATATGCATTAAGTGTTAAAATGATTTAAGAGACACAATGATACAAGTGATACGATGATACAATCTTTTATTCAATGCAATTAAGTTAAAACTTGTCACGTTCATCGAAGGTTGTACTACCTCTGTTTACCTCTTCGGGGATACAAGCGTGATATTACGTTTGTTTTTATTATCGCACTAAATATATTTTTTAATTCAACTTGGCGAACAGGCAGAGATATCTATTGAGGGTGAGTCTTCTTTCTCTCCTATGCTTTGAAGGAGAACTCATTAAGAATTTGAAGTGCCTTTTCGTTTCCTTATTATTATTATTTTTGGAGCTGTATGCACTAGGTATACCTATAGAAGGATGCTCAATGCTCATGACTGGAAAATAATAGCGTATTGAACAATGGTCTATCACGAGTTCATTTTTATGACGACATCGCAATTGTCATGTTCCTTTTACACTCTATTTACATCATAAAATTAATGTTCTAAATGATTAAATGCCATAAAGTAAGTCAGTGAGTGAGTAATATTTTAGTAATAATTTGATATATTAAAGCTTGTAGGTACACGTATGTTCGTAGCGCAAAAGACAATAGATTTTTCGTTCCGATTTTCCTTTCTGTAACGTTACGTGAGTATGTAGTGTAATGAGTATACCACGTATTGTATTTTTTGTATCGTGTTCAGGGCGTCACAAATTATTATGTTAGGCATTTGTAACGTGTTTTATATTTATATTTGTTTGTTTGGAACAGATAAATAGTAACTTTGTGAACTGGAATATAATATCGTGATACTATTGTTTCATATCTCATCGCATTGTAATAATTGAATATCAACGTAATACGAGGTGTTGGAATGTAATTGTAATGTTAAAATGTGATGTAGTGTAAAATTTCAAATGCGATATTTTGACTTTTCAATAAAATTCAACAAACTTTGTTTTTTATGTAATCCATAATGGGACGTAAACGTAACTGGTGAAACGTGGGAGTGTAGTCCTCCACCCTCCTCTGCCAACCTCGTCTGGGATTGAAGGGTGATTTTACAGTTTATTTATAAATAAACAAACATATTATATTATCGTACAAAATATAATTCATCATCATCATCATCATCAGCCTATTCCCGTCCACTGCTGGACATAGGCCTCTCCAATAGCACGCCACTGAGCACGATCTTCAGCTCTTAGTATCCAACCGCTGCCAGCCGTTTTGCGTATATTGTGCGCAATATAATTATGTGCGTGTAATATCAGATATACCTAATAATCTTTCTATAGAGTTCCATTAAAACAGTCAAAATGTTATTTATGGTACCGAAGCGTCTCCATTGCGTTAGTTCATTGAACTGTCTCGTTAACCAAACTCTCGGAAAATTACTTACCGCAAATGTAATTAACTAATGGTTTCCAACGAAATTGGATTTTAGGGATTCATAAGTTCATTACAAACTCGAATGGGCGTGATCTGGTGATACATTGGATTTCGTATTATAAGTTTAAGATTTATAAGTCGAGTGTAAATGGTATCGTCGGAAGAGGTAGACCATTTACACTCGACTTATAAATCCTACTAAATTTGATCAAATCGGAGACATCTTAAAAGAAGGCCAAGAAAAAAGTTCCTTCAATTGACGAGAATGTATAATGAGTTTAATGAATCTAGAAAAACCGGAGGAAGTCTACCAAGACCGCATCTAGTGCAAATCCTTAATCTCTGCCTACTCCGATGGCTTATAAGGGTGACAATAAGGTACGTGCACATTATTGTATGTTACGAGTACTTTGAACCATTGAAACCTTTTCTGTCTTTTGTTTCCTATCATATTTACCAGTTCATTTATAAAAGCTATTATATACATTCCAAGAATTTGTGCGGTAAATATGTTATACTATAACACAGAAATGTAGCGACCATTACTAGAGCCTCTGCAAGTGGTCAAGTTGCCACTAGACGGGAGAGTTTCCACGTAACTAAGGGGAAGAGTAGGTGCTTACTCCGCCACCCCATTTCATTGTTGATTTTAGATCAAAGAGTCAGCAGATTATACAATTGTAGCACACTTTTAACAACTTTGAAAGTGTTCAATTGCTTGTACATATATGTCACTAACGCTGTAAACCTTTAGCCATGTCAATGCATGACCGCGTCTAATACACCTTCGTTGTCTGATATAATTGACAAATTTATTTATTTATTTGACTGCCTCGTTCGTCGTGTTAGGTCTTAGGTTCAAATCCCGGTTCGAATACTATTGGATTAAAAAAAAAATAGAATTTCGAGTAGTGGCTCGGAGTCCAGATCTGCGCCTAGTGTATTGTTGTAAGTTCACCACCTATTCCATAATGGGACGTAATCGTAACTGGTGAAACGTGAGAGTACACTAGACTCCTCTGGCTACCTGTGCAAAGATGGGCGTGATGTTACGTTACGCTAATAATAGTATCTTACATGCTAAGTGCAAGTACCGTTATCAGCAACGACGGCATAAAATCGTTCGACCGACAACAAGACTGTAGGAATAGGATCGTAACTGCCAGTTACAACTGTCAATATTTTTTTGTTTCACGAAAACGAAATTACACAATGTATGAGACGATGTTCTGAAAACTTATTCTATTATGTCAGATACACGATTAGGTTTTAAACGTCCAGTAAAATATTTTACGAGTCGCAGAATAAATGAGTGTGTTTTGCTCTTTACATTTTCTTCTATCCTCCGCACTAAGCAGGCGGGGGCAGGATTAATAAAACACATTTAGTGAAACTTCAAAGAATGCTGAAGCGCGCTCCGCGTTGAAAGGACTTGCCTTTGAGGTTTTTACGAAACCCAAAATAGAATTTCCTTAGCGAAAATACTTCTTCAATTATTCATTTGACAATGACAGGGCAATGACAATAATTTGAGGCACCATAAGTATCTCATAGATATTTATGCGATTTTAGTTTTCTTTATTTGAAAATGCACTCGTCTGCTTACTCCTTCGGAAAAATGATAACGGTATACTACGTTATATTGTTTTTTATTTCATTTATATATCTCTTCTGGATTCGCTGGAATAAATAGCAATTACAGTGTTGTCATTCAGAACGTTGTCATCTCATTCCTCGTTTATGGTGCAACCAGTTAAAAGCGTGTTACGTACAGTACTTGATGATATAAGCTGAAGAAGTAATTGGAACGGCCGTTTTTATCTCTCACATAGTGATCTCTTTCGAAGTAGGGTTTCAAAAGAATGCAGAGAAAATGAAAACTACTTTTCCAGGTACGTTCGAAAATAGGTGAGGCTCAGTCACGCTTGACGCGTAAATGTCATGTCATTGGACACTAATTGATTGAACTCTCGCATCGAGTTTCTCGCTACTGAGCTGGATTGTTCGTTGACAGATCTATTATCATTTCCCTGCAGGTATGAGGTATGTACGTAATGACTGTCCACTGCGTTCAATGAATATCTGTATTTAATATTCGTTTATAAGAATATACACGGTTTTAATATTTTATAATTGTAAACTGGCTCGTTGGTACAGTGGTTGGTTGGTTAGTGCACCTAATTGTTACATCGGGGTCGTGGGTTCGATTCCTATCCAAAATAAATATTCGTATTATAAGCATACACAAGTATTTGTTCTTTGTCTGGGTGTAAAAATAACTATATTGGTATATATTTATATGTATATACGTGGTTTATCAGCCATCTGGATACCATAACACATCTTGAAGCTTACTTTGGGATCAGATGGCCGTATGCGAAGATGTACCAAAATATTTTTATTTAATTATCTGTTCATCTCCATCTATTCATCATCATCTATATAATTCAGTATTTAATCCCAGAACAAATAACAGACACAGTTTTGATTGTCGTCAATAACAGTAAAAGTCATTAATGTGTGCATCTGTTCCTTGTGTGTGAGAGTTTGTTTGGTTCGTGAATGTGATTAGAGACGGTCCATAAATAAATATACAAACGTAAATACAAACATATGTATAAATATGTAAATACAGTTATGTCTGTACATAGAGTTATGTATGTAGTATATACAATTATGTATGTATGTAAGTACCAACGGAATGGAGTATATATATGTACATACGTAGTTCCCTGGCTTATAAATCCTTGTCGTAGCGGTATGTTAGTAAGACTTTAATATCTATCCCAATATATACCGAGTAATTACTATAAAATGTAACTAATCTAGTACTAAAAAGTAGTATTATTCTACGATGTTTCATTTTATATACACAGCGCACATAAACTGAGTTCTGAACTAATAGAACTATACGACAGAAGACACATTAGCGTTGATATTAGTTTTGTTTGAAAGTCGCACAAATATTTGTCTTCGCCTCGACATCAAATCCAGGTAACGATTTTAATGGTGGTCTATAAAAATGTTTTGAAACTTTATAATATTATTGTGTTGGATTCTATCATATTATTGTCAGAAGTCTCCGAAGCCTGCGTGCTTATATGGAATGAATGTTGAAAGTAGAAGAAGGCAGTTGTGTAGGCACTCGTTGCTCTCAGTCTACCCCGTGAAGAACCTGGCGTGACGTTCTAAAGATAATAACTATAATCATTATTATGTAAAACCCATATGCGTTAGTAATTATTAATAATGTATGATGATTGGTAGCGCAATAATTAGTAAGGTAAGGTGCTTTAATATGACCGGTTGATTGACGTTTGAACGGAGTAATGAATGAAATGGAGTGTGCTAATGAACGAATGTGTAGCGTTTTTGGTTGACGACCCGTTTCATTCTTAGAATGGTGTATGTACGAGATGTTTGAAAATGTGTATTTCATTTGAACTTCCCCAGGTACTTTTATATGTGCATATATGATGCGTTAGCATATTTTATACATCATCATGTTCTTGTTATTTTAAGTTATGATGTTGCAGTGTCATAGCCGCTTGTCATTGGAGTTAAATAAATGGATTACTGACCTTGCAGTTGGAGGGTGTGTAGATCATGCGATGGGTGGCAAGCTACATGTAATATGGATTTAATATAATTTTAACGTAATTTCACGCCTGTAATCCCCGACGAGGTAGGCAGAGTACACTACTCTGCCTACCTCGTCGTATTTAGGTACGTATGTGCATATGTGTGTGCGTATATTAAATATGTACGATATGTATGTATATATAGTTTATATTTAATCACATTTAGTGTTATGTATATAACTTTATATAACGTAACGTCACGCCTGTAATCCCCGAAGAGGTAGGCAGAGGATTGTAGTACACTCCCACGTTTCACCACTTACTTTTACTACCCAATATTGAATAGGTGGTGAGTTTATTGCCATGCACCGGGCACACATCCAGACCCCGAGCCACTACTAGAAATTCTAATTTTAGAAAAATCCAATAGTACTCAAACCTTTATTTGAATTCCGGACCCCTCGATCGGCAGTCGCGCTTGCAAACAACACGACCAGCGAGCCAGGCATTATACGTAACGTTGTTACGTACATTTTTTATACATTTGTGTTACATGTATGTTTATTTGTCAGCGATCGATTTTGTATTATATTTAGCCCATTAAACAGACAGACAGACAATCTGCCCCGTAAGTGCTCACCGTTGTCTATAAACATTAGCTTATCATTATTGTTAACAATGTGTGACCTTCCATTTCTTAAGTTATCATAAAAATACCTAAAACGGAAACACTCTCTTTTATAATGCAATATTTTTCTTAATCAGTTAAACGAGAGTTAAGAAAAATGATTCGTTTTATACGAAGACCAGCTTTGTTTTAAGTTTTAATGAAGTTATGAAAGTTTAAATGAGAATTGTATAGAATTGGTTGTTGCGGAAACGGTAGGGGGAGATATTTTAAAAATTAAATTAATTAACTTTCAACGTCATTATTTCAATTAAAATCAGTTCTCTCACGGGGTAGAGAGTGTTAAGTGCCAAGGATCTCTATCTTTGGGGAATAGACATACTCCTGCCATATTCGTCATTCTCTTCAAACACACACTAGTTCCAGAAAAATGTGACACCCCCATCAGTGACTCTTTGACCTATATGATCTTCCTCATGCATGCTTTCATCAAAATTAGCGTTATATCATCATCGTTATCATTGCCATTAACCTGTTTAAATCCACTGCTGGACATAGGCCTCTCCTGAGGGGTTTTTGCCCATAATCCTCACATTGGTCGCGCGGGTTGGGGATCACATAGTATCCGTTTCTCGCACCGCCTATGTTGCTGCCCGGAGACGGCCAGGGCTTGTAGCCGTGCCTAGGCAGGTCCCGTCATACCGCGATCTGCCAGCATTTTATAATTGTTTATTATTTTTTTATCTGGTATTCCATTTTCATGTCCGTACTATGATTTCTTAGTTTAACACTGCAAAATAATTTAATACTGTATTTTCATGATGAACCCTCCAGAGACAGTATGCACATTGAATAATAATATCGGAATCTAAGCGACGATGTGGATTACATCTAAGTCCACGGATATAATGGTTACGGGCCAGTGTCTGGCCGAAGTCGCTGTTCCTTTAACCCACTAATGAAATCCCGTTCAAGGCTGCTGCGTTTATCCCCGACATCCGCAGTCTGGCTAAACGCTTGATTTAATACGCAAATGTGTGGAACGGATGTCCTTCTCAAGGGTTTATTATGCGATAGTATATTAAACATAACAGCACGCACGCATTACCCGAAAGGGTATCTAGAGAAGTGTAATATGTACTCCCGTTTCAATCCACGTTCTTTTTCATATTTTAATAATAGTTACTTCGAATAGACATGAGTGCTTTATTCCTGTTTAGGTATACCTACTCGTATGTTATAGTAACCAGACAACTGATAAACTACATATATCAATTACTACATAATTGTAACTATAGATAACTTTACACCCAAACATAGGCTACTAACTGCCAACTATCATGGATGATATGTAATTTCGTATCTGGATGTGTATACGGTTAAATGAATAATATTATGTCGGTTTCAGATATCGTTAGGGATACCAAATTATTTAGGGTTATACGCTATTTCTAGATAGTTTTAGTTATGGGTTCAAGAAATTGTGATATTAAAATACAAATAAATAATGATTGGGCTTTATTTACGGTAATCATTTAGTACTTCAATCAATCAAGTCTCCGCCTCTATTCAAAATTATTTAAAACTTTTATATCAAAATAGATAAGGACAGAATTTTAATTCGTATATCCCATAGTTTTGGTTACGATTACAATGACAACATCCTTGAAAAATTCCCACTGGCTGAAATACTAATTTTAGGTTTGGGCGCAAAACGAATTCACGTCCCCCGATTCAACGATCGGTGTCACAAAACACAGAATCTGTAGGATATTCTATACACAAATCACTATAAAGTTCTTCGCCTAACAAGATGTAAAAACAGGTTTATTTTGTATGATTTGTATCCTGTGGGTACATATTTTGGGAACACACAAGTTCATGTCACTTTCTGTTTCGAAAAACATTTATAAGATCAGTGTGTGTTGGCAAGGTTTAGTCAGATTTAGTGTTTAGTGAGAAATTTAAAATTACATATTCATATATACAATTTATTTATCTCTAAGCCGTGCAGGTTTTCTCACGCCGTTTTCCTTCACCGTTCTAGCAAGTGATACTTAATCTTAACACGCACATTTTGGACGTTTAAAAAAATGTTTTCCAAGGTGTGTGAAGTCTGCCAACCCGCACTTCGTCAGCATGGTAGACTATGGCCTTAATCCTCTCATTATGAGAGGAGATCCGTATCCAGCAGTGGAACGATAAAAAAAGGGTCATGAGAAAAGAAACATGAAAATTTAAAATTCATGAGTTCGTGTTTTAAAAGTTTAATCGAATAGCAGTAGTAGTTAACAATTTCCCGCGATTTCATAAGCCCTTACGTATTTTGTAACAAATAATTATACAAAATATTATTTACTTTTACAACAGATCAGACTTTCATCGTCGCTCATTGACAGATCAATAAACAAAATTTAAAAAATCCGAAAATATTTTAATTATACACCACAAGACATCACCATCACCATCACCAAGACGACCATTAGATCCCAAAGTAAGCATCAAGCAACATATAAATATATTTTTATATGTTTACAACATATAGATATATTTTTTCACCCTTACACAGAACAAACATTTGTACACATCACACAAATATTTATATTTATTTTGGATGTGAACCAAACCCCCGGTTCAGCAATCAGTAAACACCAACGAGCCAGTCAAATTATTCAGCCACTAAAGTTATTCTACAAACAGTTTCAAGAAATATAATTCCATAACCTAGTATTGAATAGCCTATATTGACTACCTCCTTGGTCGTGTTGGTTGCAAGTGCGACTGCCGATCGAGAGGGCCTGGGTTCAAATCCCGGGTCGAGAACAATTATCATTTCTAAAAGTTACAATTTCTGGCAGTGGCTCGGAGTCTCGATTCGTGCCCGGTGTATAGAAACAGACTCAGCACTTATTCCAGTTTGGGACGTAAACGTAACTGGTGAAACGTGGCAGTGTAC
>DVOY01000736.1:0-10483 GCA_018237585.1 Apyrrothrix maculosa | reverse complement strand
CTACATATATTGTGTACATGATTAAATTATGTATTAGCTTAAATCACGTGTAGTTTTTCCAGGATAGGCCGACTAGATTCGGGCCTATCTAAAGTCATTCACGAACTCCCGCCAATGACAGCATGTTCGCAACGGAGTCTCATCTAATCGGATCTTCCCAGAAAAAGTAGGCACGAGTTAACCCAGTACACGGTTCATTCAAATTATTCCTAACAAAGCGTTTGCTATTTATTCAAGTCTAATTAAACGTGGTAAAATCCATAAATCTGTTGGAGAAGCTTCCTTGAAATCTCAATTCGTCTTAATTTCAATTTAAGCATTACCGCTAACATAGCTTAGATATAACAAAGATTGAACATTAATAATCATCTTTCTGACTTGTGTTCGGCTTTGTTTACAGAGCCTTAGGCCGTTGAGGCTTTATTTGTAAAATAATAAACACTATACAACATCGGCGAACAAAGAAATCTCAGAACTGAACAGAACGGGACACAATAACAATATTGCGTCCAAACCGACTCTTATAGAAAACTAGCAAGCTTTCTGCGTTTAAGTTCGCTCGAAAACGTTGCGCAAAAGCCCCGAGACGATTAAAAGTCTTTTTTGATATAACCTCACCACGCTCTTAATCAACGTGGGTCACAGACCACGCGCACAAAGGAAAGAATACCGGGTTCTATTTCCGGCCATGCGGAATAAGCAGTCGCGATTAGTATCCAGACCTCAAACAGGTCCAGTTCAGTCTGGGCCCAAAGTGAGTTAGCCCGTGTAAAGTGTAAGAAGAGACGAAGAAGCCTTATTTTTATACGTGACGAAAGTTTCTTGTGTAACGTCGTTGGGAACCTATTTCTTATTCTACACAAACCGCGCAGCGCCTAAAGGTCGTACCTAGGGCGCTTTACAGACGTTTCAAAGATAACAATCACTGCCTTTATGAATTTCAAGCGATTCTGCTCCTTATTTACGCACAATAATTAATAACAGAATTCTCTGAAAGCGTTTTGAGATTGAGATGATGTAACGTCGCTATTATGTCTGCCGTTTTTGCTTTTAGGTTTATTTGTCGGAGGTGTGAGCTTTTTGTAAAGCTTACCTACTTATAGTGATTTGCAGTTTTCAAAAGCTTTGGTATGTAGTACTATACCCCTTTTTAATAACAGAACGAAGCCGAAAAAATGTTTTAGAATATCCGGGTGATGATCTTGCGCAGCCAATAAAATTGTATTAATTCCTTTTTATAAATATAAATATCACTCCAACTTACTATTTGTGTGATATATCTTATAATATATACATTGCAGCTAATTAAAGTTTACTTCTTACATTGGCACCAAGTAATACCGCCATGTAAATCAAATATATTGAAATCATCTAATCCTCTATACGCAGGTCGCAAAAAACATTAATAGCAAAATACAGGTCACGCTTAATGACATTGTGGGTGTGGGTCCAGCGATGCTCAACATGCGGTCTATTAAATTTATTTGTAGCTCATTCATCTATTATACTATATAAAGGTATAGTTTATTCAAGCAATATAGAGAATTTATTTTAATAATCTCTATCATTGTCAATAATTCCTGTTCTTTGTTCCTTACAACTAGACACTCGTGTTCATCGTCTATACTCTACACGACGTCCATTTTAGTTTTCAGCTGTGACAAGATGACTGATGGATAACATTAATCCAATAAGATTTGTAAAACTTTAATAACAAAATACATACAGCTAATGAAATGGTTTTCAGTTTCTTTGTACCAAATAATGTAAAATAAAATAAAAATCTCCCAGAGTTGTATAACATATGAAACATGTGTAGATCACTTTGGGTACCTCCGACTGAGAGGAACCGCGGAACAAAAGTTGGAAAGGCGTTTTGTAACACACGGTGGGCGTGCTCAAGGTGGCGTGCTGCTAGCGATGGGCCTTACGCCCATAGACATAAGGTGCTAAACACACACTCAATTGCGTCACACGGGTGTTGGGCAAGCGGTGTGGCAAACGTAAAAATACCGGCTCGGAACCTGCGAACTTGATGCTTCCCAGAAATCTCACGGCAAAAATCATGGGCTTGTATTTGAGCCCGATGATATTCCAAATGCACAAGTCAGGAGATCGTATGCAAAATGACTTGTTCAACCATCCTACTATAACTATTACCGTATCATTTTAATGCTGATTAATATATACATTTTTTGTATATTTAAATTTCATTGTAAAGAGATTACATTGTATAATTTTAAATCCAGATTTCTATTTTAACAAGACCATACAATTGTATGGTCTTGTTGTTATCAAGCACGCTGTTTACACTTGTAACTGAGGTGACACTTGTCTATCGATTTTTAACATCCTTATTATATGTGATTTGGATAGTGTTAATCATGTTGGTGTAACCTAAAAAATAAATAAATAAGCACAATACCATGAATCAGTAATTGAAAATTGCCAAAATGACTTGTGACCTTACTATAGTCTCCAACCACATAATGTACTTACTAGAAAATTCCATATTTAACTGTAAGACAACTAAAACGATTCTGAACACAGATTCTCCCCCATGCTCCTCGTTGATGAGAGCAGCCAGACTCTCTGGGCTGCAATGTGTCTTGACGTAACCAAGAAAAACTTGTACAGAAACGCGGCCACTCAATTTCCTGCCAGTATCATTGATGTTGGAGCAATATCCGGCGGTCTCGTAAATAATATAACGAACCGGTCTGACAGTAAATACGTGTCTGTATTGTGTAATACGTAACTCCGTCGGTAGCTTTAAAATCGAGGCCAAATCTACAAACGGAAACAACTTTGCCACAAGCCTTCGCAGTTCTCAGTATACTAGGCATCCTTAAGATTGGACGAAGTATCTCCACCATTTCTCTAATTGGCACAGAGCGATGTAAGGAACGTATTATACGTTATGGTGTAAAAATGTGTTCGTGTATTCAGCAAGAAAGTACATCCATAAAAAGCGCTAGAGTAATACATTAACATAAAACACGTTCTAAGTTGCCCGAGCTCGACTGAGGTATACTTGGAAGCACTGAGCAGTTAACACCAGCACGCACGGCACAGCGAGACACGGGAACAATATAAACACTCGTAAAAGTTGACAACCTGATTTTTATTTCAGGCACAGTCATCGAGCCGAGGCCGCTGAAAGCGGTGGGAACGTTACAAATTTACTTTATGTATGCCACTTTATATTCTATGCGCGAAACTGACAATAACTCATTAAGGACGCGAACACGTGGCAAGCTTTATCTAAATAATTCCGTACGTCGTCTTAAGCTGTGACAGCGATCATGGTTTAGGGCTTAACAATGACGGGCGTAATATTAACCGTAATATTAAATATTAATACGCAAACATGTCCGTATATAACTAGACACAGTAACGAAATCTTCTTTATTCGCTGCAAGTGCAGTCACTGTGGGAAGAACGAGGAAAAGCGAGCGAAACGTTGCAAAAATTCACCGTGTGCACGAGTCCTAAGCTGTGCGTACAAACATCGAGAGCTGTTACGAAATAATCGTGTCAATGTCAACAGTGTTCTCGACTCGATTCAGAATGTCCAGCACGACTGCATTATTCAGTCACCGACCGGAGAACTTGTCATTGCAAAATAACTCGTGAGTCGTCGACGTAAAGTCCTCGCGAATCTCAGCTGCCGAGTGCTAAATACTGACGCCACTTGAAATCAAATCAAGTATTCGTCAGCGTATCGTAACCCTTTTGTAGCGGTTCCTGGAAGGACACATGAGTGAATAAATCTCTTATGTCTCGTATATATGTATATCAATTCACAAATACTTACAGTACCATCTTTACTTGCTTAAACAGTTTGATTACGGTAAAAATCTATTTGTAAAAATTTGACATTGAACATTATTGAATACATAAATAAAACAGAACAAATCAACAATATGTCAACTAAGCTCAGTTTTGTTAGTTTCTTCCGAATCATGCTCCTTAAAATGAATGATATTTTATAAAGGTATCAAACAATATGATGTTCTACTCATGTATCTACTCATCGCAGACACACAAGCGTACGATACCGGTTTACTAAAACCTTTGAAATTTACCGGAAACTACGAAATACCTCCGCAGTGTTGCGCACGCGCCGCTCGCAAACAAACAAACACGTATTGTTGTCGGAGAGAGGCTTCCTCTGCCTGTTTCAACAAAACATCTCATGCACATGTTATTGTTTTGCAAAATTAAGTTTCCTCCGTTTCATATATGCGTTTTACTATTGTCAATTGTTTCATCTCAAGCCAAAGATCTGTTCTGCACGTAAATTTTTGTATCACTGTAAAATTGTCATATTTATCTGATATAGTGATAGTAATATAGTAATTACAGTAATATATCAGTAATTACTAAGTTAGTATCCGTTTATCTAAAGAAACAAATATAAAAACTAATAAAGGTATATAAAAATATAGTCTTATAAATGTGTGTATAAATGAATATTCGTATTACTAGCGATAGTTACTTATTACAGCTGTACAATAATAAATTATTCACGAATTCGACTACATTAGCCAATGGAACCGGTTATTTATATATCGTAAGAGTTTAAATGACACTTTGTCAGACTCTGTTACGCAATACATTCATACTCATTGGACGAACAGGAAAATATACTCTACTATCAATTTCCCTTACTGCTCAAAATAAAGACTAGACCGTCATTCATACTGTTATGTGTAACCATAGGCTATCTGTATCCTTGTTATTGTTTTTAATACGGGTCCTTAATTAACGGCGAAAATAAGCTTTAAATGTAGTTAGTTTATTGCCAATGTCAATATTTAGTAATCGAATTTCCGTTTTTTGTCTCTGAATAATGAATAAGGTCAAAGTCAGCTGAATGAAGTAAAAATATTTTCACTTTCCTTCCAGGTAGGGCGTTAAAATATTTAAGCGGTTCGGGTCTAACGAAACAACTTAAAGCAAGCTTTCGTTTCATCAGATATTACCACCAAACACATCGGCAACCAAAGCATGGCCAGCGTTTCCGGCTCACATTCCTTTCAAGCTCGCTTTTGACCATCATTTGCGCGCCAATCGCGATATTAATATTCCACATTTATAATTTACTTAGAAAATATTTACGTAAATCAATGCCGCTTAATTTTAACAACCCATAATGATGGATAATTCCTATTTACTTTTTTTTAGAACCTGTACATCGGGGATTTTGTTTATTTGGGAAACAATCTTTGTATATATGTATGAGATATAACAAATTATCTACAACAAATCAAGACAGTTTCCATTGATGGATAATGCAGTTCACTGCCATTTGAATTAAATATTCAAAAATGTCAATTTACGCACTTCGTGGTACTTTACCTTACCGTTTGAAAGATTTCTACTTAATTCTATCATATCTATGTTGTAATAACGTCGAATATCGTCAGTGACATTCGTAGCTGTGAATTTTTCATGTGGTAATCACTGAATATACGAGTGTAGTGATATTTAACGTACACGTACTCCTGAAATGTTCTCAACGCCCGCCGAACGGTTTCGTCCTAATAATATAGTTTGAGAGCGTTCGTTGCGAAGTTCTAATGTGGCTGTTAGTCTGTTGGTTCTCTAGCATCTATCTGTTTACGGTGGTGGCGCGGGGCGCGGGGCGCGGGCGCCGCGGCTACAACCGGGTCAAGGGAGCCGCGATGCACCGTTCGCGTGAAATCTCACTTTCGCGCGCTGCACCAAACATGGCCGACCTATAGTGACGCGCAACTTCGTTCTCGTTGACACGTTTCCTACGATTTTTCCGGTTTTTGAGCCTGAAACACGTAAGTGTTAGTGGTCGTATAGAATTGAAAGCCTAAATTAACGTTGAAGCCATATTTTCCTTGAATTCTTTAATATAAATTTTATGGCAATATTTGATTCGTACATATTTTGATTTTAAATATATACTTCTATATATTCTTATACGCTTAATGATTATGCTACAAGCACCGCCGGTGGCAGCTGTGCAAGCAGCGAGCAACACTGGTGACGCGCGCGGCTGGGAACGTCTCAAAGTTAATTGTTTTCCGTCGAACAGGCCGCACGAGAATAATTTAAAAGTGTGTGTGTTGCAACAATTTACACGTGTACAGAATTGGACAATAATAAGAAACATATCTAAGGCTCATATCCTTGTCCCGGTTCTCGTTTACGCCGGGTATCGTGCGTAATCGCGATAGCGTATCAACCGTAGTAGCTTATCAGCTAGTAATGCAACACACGGGACGCGACAAACAACACTGATTTGGTTATTAGTACGTAATTAGATATTAACGATAGCGCCAATTCGTGATCACCACCATCTCGCTTTTTGAAAACCGTTTACTCGTGTATTCAAAAATAACACAACCCAATCATCAAATGACATCTCCAACAGGACTATGATTGTTTTAACCTTACATATCTGCGTATCGTAGTTGAACACATTCAATGGTGGCTCGTCCTAGTCACAGCCGAGAAGTTAATTCTTTAAATGAAGCGGCGACGAAAAAACGAAGGCATGTTTACCAGCGTCGACATTGAACAGCATTAGCGGCTGCCGAGGCTGCACGTAGGCTGCCGACCCGCGCCCGCAAGGTGAATGAAAAAAACAACGCCACGAAATATTGCAACTACCGACATAGGTTGGAACATGATAATAAGTTGCAAAACACCGCCTTTCGAATAGCAACAGCTACCAACAAACAATACTAGATGAACAACGGCACGATGCAAATAACACTGGATGATAATTAGCGTGAGTGTATACCTCGCAAAAAATAGGCCAATTTTTTAACTTGCTTGTAGTAGTATTATTGTAGCATATCCACGGCTCACACAAAGCTTTCAGAGGAATAACGTACATTATATAGATAATATAATAAATCTTTAATAATAATAGGGTATTATATAGTTATATAGGTAAATAATCATCAATGAAAAAACTTTTTCGGGAATAGTTACCACCGCCTGTAAATGCTCGTACAGAAAATCGTACCTACGCTAGTACTACTTAAAACTTTTCGTAATCAATACGATGTGTATCACGGAAAAATACTTGAGGTTTTAGGACATGACTAATGGACAATGGATTACGAAACTGCTAGAACTGCCTGTCTGCGTGTTGTAAGTACTACACAGGCTGAATGTACTGCAGTGCTGGTAAGAGTGGCGCGAGAAACTCGCTCGAAAGCGTAATGCACAAAGGCCGGAAGAGCTCGCTATCTATGGCCTATTAATAGCGCGATTCGATAACAAAAATTTACATTCGTTTAATCACACCCATTCAATATCATTCATTCACTCTCATTTGACATACGATTGCGCAATGGAAGGAATTACATTAATGTTAAAAACTGCACCGAATAGATAATCAATAGACTGTACTCAGTTATTGTTGTTGTTATTTTTATTAAATCATCACGCCAGGTCCCTTGCGAGGTAGGCAGAGAGCACTGAATGCCAATATCTGTACAGACCTGTCGTATTGCTTCTACAATCATCTCTCTCTTCATAGACGCGAGCCAACTTCGAAGTCCAAATTGTGACCTATCTGGTCGAGATTCTTGTATTTATTTATTGTAAGATTAATATTTTAGTAGTATACACAAATAAGTGCGAATCACATAGCGGCTGCAACTCCCGGACATGGCGACTCCCACTCGGCGCGCGCGCATCGTGCCCTTCGCTCTGACCCAGTTAGCCCGGCCGGCAGCACTAGGGCAGCCAGCGCACTAGCCGCGCCACTAGCGACTCGCTCTAGAACATTCCGCGATGTGTTCATTGATGAAAATTGAAGTTATTTGTTGTTTTTGTACCCGTTATAGTGCCTCCATAACCGTAAGATTCCAACAAAAGTACATTTTGGTTTAGTGTCATGATTTTTTAGGTTTATTATTTAAAATAAGTTATTTAAATTTTTTGTGTTAAAACAACTTATATGAAATATCTATAATATATATATCTTCAATAGTCTTCAAAATACATTCAGCATTTGGATAAATGTAGGGAACTAATACTTAATCACTTTCATAATATTTTTTGGGAATAATAGTTGGCAACCCTACGAGTGTAGTATCGTCCCGTAGATGTATTTGAGCGCGGTATTTTAAACTCGTTGTTAACTGAGTCCGAGGATTCCAAGCGAAATAATATCCCGTGCTCTACATAACTGTTACCCGAACTTGACAACTGGAATATTTTTAAGGCAAAAGACTAGAATCAAAGTATTCCTTTATTTCAGGCTTCAGAAAACTACTTATTAACAAAATACACGATTCTATAAACGACCTATAAAGTATAACACCTAATTCCTACCGAAACGGCATTTTCCAGTATCCAATATTAGACAAAGTTTTTTATGGTATTTACAAGTGTCATAATTATGAGATAAGGTGACAAACAATCAATCGATTGCGACAACAGCCAAATGTCGTAAGGCAGTAACCGGATAAACAAAGTTCTTACGGCTTTTTCACGGATGAGTCACCTCTTGCCTTGCGTAATTCTCCATTACGCGGATTACATTTGTGTACAGCACCCAAACTAGATAGTTTTTGATTACAATTCAATTATCTAATGATTCGAACTCAACGTGTTCTTTCTGAAAACTAATTTATACTGGCTATGTGTCATATTAAGTTTCATATTGGCTGTATGAAATAATTGCATTTGCATTGGCTGTATAGCATATATGCGTTTACATTGGCTGTATGACATATTTTCCTTTGTTGACCTAATTGTAAGCCGTCTAATAACAAAATATCGAATATGTAGACAGTATATAAAGTTACATACGGTATTAATGGTATGTGACATTAACTTAGGTTACTTGTGTAATTATGTACAGATTTTAGAATAATATTAAAACTAAACATCAACTCCTGTCTTAAATTCAAGGGAAAATGCCACAAATCCCTAGGTAGCTATGCAAAGCGCCTAGTTATTAAAGTGCAAGATAAACGTGTTATCATCGTAATCGCAACAGTTTCCATTTCGCAGCCGACTTTCTTTCGTTTCCCGCGTGCGGGGAAAGTGCCCGCGCTTTTCCGTCGCCATCTTTAATAGAGCTCCCCTCTTTCCTGCATATTTGCGTTGTTTTTCTGTTATAAATCTATCATAAATTTTTAATCTAATAAGCATGACTTATAAAAAATATATATTTTTCGCACGGAGTATTTTTCATATTATGTTTGCGACTTATAATATGAAAAATACTCCGTGCGAAAGCTTTGATTAGTTTAGAAAAAGAAATTAATTTCTGCATTTTGTCATTGTTAATTAGTTTATGTCTAAAAAACAATAAATATATTATTATAATTTATAATTATACTTTGTACGTGATTTCAGACAGACGTGTAATGCACTTGAACTAGTGACGAGCAGACAAAAAACATGATTCATAGATTTTTGACTGCACTTCATAAGTTCGCTTTACTAATACGAGTATACATGTTTTTAATACTCGCGTGTGAACAGGTGCACAGAGTCAGCAGTGAAAGTCACCCCGCGATGCACGCGATATAAAAACGTAATATGTCCACATCGATTATTGTATGTATTGGTCACATTACATTTGTATTGAGTTATTACGCTCATACTTGATAGTAATTTCATAGATAAAAAAAATCCAAATGTTGTTGCCAATTGTTTTTATTAATAGGACGATAAGACGAAGTATGTATGTATGTACGTATTTTGCAACGAAACATCTTTTTGGACTATACAAATAATGATGCTTTAATTTTTGTATACATTTAAATCAGAAACATTCCACTTTCGATACTTTCTGAAACTTTTATCGGTCGCTCCACACGTGATTTATAGCAAAGGTTACTAGTGTCAACTGGCCACGCAGGTACGCAGCTATTTCAGGCACGGAAACACTGACTCAAATTACCGCTTCCCGATTTGTTCTCCACTAAAATTATTTTTACAGACCCGTCTACTCGCCCGTGCATTATTTATGAACGTAAACAATCTCTGAGAAAGCACACTGAAAGGTGACCAAAAGGTCTTGGCAGAATGAGAGTTACATTTGCCAATTTTTTTTTCTTCTGTTAAGGTTCACGCGTGTGCACTACACGTTTCGTTTGGGTGTATATTCTCTGAAAATACTTTTAGTCGCATATCTGGACAATAAATAACGTTTAAAAATAGGGATTTAATCAGAAAGGATAAAGTACGAAAGAATTTTATCCACGTATAACCGAAATTTTCAAATTACCAATTTGAGTACCGTTCTGTTTGTAAACTGTATTTAAAGATCAAATAATCGCTCTGCCGTTATAAATTCAAACCGTCTATAACACACTGAGTCTTGATACTACGCGGTTATCCGTAGATATTCAATTGATAATCTAATGAAGTACACATTGATATTTATCAAATTTACTCTGATCTCTATTATCTATGTAGCATCATTTACGGTACAGGTCTACCGGTGTGGACTATCGTCGTTTGAAATAGC
>DVOY01000735.1:0-10485 GCA_018237585.1 Apyrrothrix maculosa | reverse complement strand
GTAGGCAGAGGAGTGTAGTACGCTCCCACGTTTCACCAGTTACGTTTACGTCCCACTATGGAATTGGGTTGATCCTAATGCCATACACCGGGCATAAAACCAAACTCTGAACCACTACTAGAGTTACTTAAAGTAAAATTAAGTTACTAAAAGTAAAATTAAGTTAGAAAAAAATCAAAATTACCCGACCAAATATTTAAACCCAGGACCTCTCGATCAGCAGTTGCACTTGCAACCACTCGATTAACGAGGTAGTGAAATAGTGTAAAATTAAAGATTGTATTCTAAAACAATTTATATAACAAATAATATTGCGCCGTAAGCAATAGTTATCCCCTTTTTAATGTCATTCGTGTTTTGGTTATTTGGTTTCTGCCATATTTCAATGTGTACTATAATGGTCCAATAAAAGGAGCATTAAACTGTGCGTTTAACATAGGATGCCAGTTTATTTATTTCTTTAATAAAACACATCACGCTGCACTTTTTGGGTTTTCGGGGTAGAAGGTTGTTGACTTCAGTAGTCCTCTTGAAATTAAGGGTGCATTGTATTGTAACGAACGGAGTTGCTTCAACACGGATCACCATATCACTCTGGTCAGAAACAGGTGTAGATATGTATGTAATGTAAGATATATTTACTTGCAAGACAATTTATAAGCGATAAAACACATAAAATTTGCACATATATGCTTGACCGGTGGTCGCGATTTAAAGATAACTTGTTATTCCAGGAATAATTGTCCCTGAATGTACAAGTTGGAATCTGATATAAATCGATCGCCAAACTAAACGTCACGATTAAACAGCTAACTAAAGGAGATATCTCCCAGTAATAAAGTCTTTTAACACAGCACAATGGAACGGGGTCAAAAGGCCCCTTACAATAGCTTTCGCCTGCTTTTGTTCGGCCACTTTAGTCTCGAGTGGCCTTAACTTCGGAACCGCCACTCAAAAAAGCTCATCACCCACCAACTTTCTTTCATCCGACTAAAAAGTAGAGACTCTGTTATTTTATTAAACGCGCCGTTTTTAATATCGTAGGAAGATTGCTTCATTTTTATAACAGGTAAGGTACTTTATAAAAGTTAATGTAATTTTAATGGACGCATATTTGCTGACTTCATACAAACATATTTAATTATAATATGGTTTGTATGGCATAACAGAGAGTAATTAAATAAATAAAGTTTAGAATTTCAAGTAAATTTACAAGGAAATTCTCTATAGATGAAGTAAGAAAAGTAATGACACATATTGACGAGCAGTAAATGCCTAATAAGCTGTAAACAAACTGAATGTATGTATTTTAACACTCCTATGAAGTGAAAGACAGTGCTACGCCGTAGACCGTCTACGAAATGGATTGATTTCTGAAACAGAAGAAATTTTATGCATTTGCATACACAAAATGATATTTACAAATTGAAATTTTTGTGTTGAAAATACTCCTATAGCTATGACTAATAAAAAATAGAATTTACGCGTTTTGATAATTCACAGCATAACTGGAACGTTCTTATAAAAGCCTATAATATATATAAATGAAGAAAAGAAAACTGCCATTCAAATGATACAATATTCAAATTAAAGCAAAAACAAAACATTTAATCAAATTCGATAGATCAATATCCATAATTTATTTCTTAAATACTGTTAAACAATAAACTTATTAAATCATACCGTAGAGACCTGGCATAAATAGAAATACTGAAAGAAATAAGAAGGAAAATTTAAAAACCCGGTTCATACTGGGTAATATCAAATAAACGACTCATAACAACTCTCGAATGTATAAATCTTGCGTGCCAATCATTTCGCCGTCTTCATCAGATAATATATTACCGCCTTCAATAAAACGACGATGGTTGCGCGGAAAACGCGTGCGTCTCATTTTGGATGCGGCAACGAACAGTAGAGATTTTTTGGGGTAAATTACTGAACTGAGAAAACTTGCAATTTTTATGTAGTGTATGACAGTTTCTTCGTTAAATCGCGAAAGATTTCCTAGAAACTATTTATATGATTTCTTTTAACTGTTCCATTTAAAGAAACACCTCGTAGTGAGATATGATTGTCATCATCGACCCTTTTATTGTTCCAATATGGAACACGTGTTTCCTTTCAGAATGAGTAGGATTAAAGCCATAGTCCGCCACGCTGGCTACGGCCTGGTTGGCAGACTTCGCACACTTTAGAGAACAGTGAGATATAAAAGAGTAAAAACCAAAGATAAAACTACTCTATATAACTTCACACTTCACTGCTCTATCTAGTAAATTGTTTCTCGTACATCCTTGTACCTGTCACGAATATACATTTGCGTGGGAACGCGTAAAATTGTGTAAAACGTCTCCAACCGTCAGGTGTGACGTTTATTTCCGTGCTCGAGTAATATATTAACGTGGGTACTTGTGCTTGAAGATCTGTAAGGAAATATATAAGTACATATATACGTATACAACTTGTGATTATGTGTGTGCAGGAGTACTTCTTGTCTAGGGCTCGATTGTATCAGCGGCATCATATCAACGATTTGTGGAGTAATAGAATGTATTTTTTTCTACTAATTCTTCTCGTACCAGGATCCGGCTGAATGATGGTAAGTCTTCCCTCGCATTTTCAGAGTTTTTTGAGAATGTTAATGTAAAATCGTCATCAGTTCAATTGTTCGTTATCATTTGTTTTAGCTACACGTACATAGATAAATTAAAACAAAGCCTTAGCATTCCGAAAAAATATATCTAAGGCTTAATAGGTAGCGCATAGAGAATCCAAAATATAAATAAAGTCAATAGATAGGAAATATGATGTTTTAACGTTTATACGAATAATTTAAAAATAAACTAAGTTGAATTACAGTCATTACATTTGAATTTTGTATTTTTTTCTTTGTATATTTATGTATTATTTACGTTGAATGCCCTTAATATTATACTAATAAGGCTCTACATTTTCTGAATGAGGTCGAGATTTTAATTCACACATTTGCTCAATACTTAACCATTACTTGCTTGTTTTAATAGAAAGTCTACCTCCACTTTTTTCAAGTTGGCGTGTATATTTTTTTACAACGTACTGCGTACAGAATAAGGCTCGAATTGCTATGACGAGTCTAATGTAGGTAAGTATTTCAATTCCGTGGGAGGAATTCGAGAAAAGCAACGTCATAGGTTTAACAGTTTTGATGACGTCATAAAAACTGTGTCGTTATAAGCTTACGTTAAAATCAACGGTGTAGAGTTAAGCTATTTTGAACTCTATGTTTAAGGTGATAGAGTTTCTAGAGTGGTGTGCAGTATTTCAAAATAAACCAGTAAGCAATAAAACCTTTTACTCGTGAATCACAGGTTGTATGAGATATTAAACGGTGTAAGAGAAGGACGTTTTCGAGGCTTTGCGGGATGGTAAGTAGCAACTTTGGATATAATTTAGTATCTATTTAGATCTATAGCGTATTCGCCAAACGTATCAAACCCAAGAGAGGAAATAAGCGATTTTTTATCCAGGAAAAGTTTAGTGAAAACGTTTTGGTGGCTACATTTTATGAAATCATTATATTATTATTATTATATCTTCACGTGACGTCCCTTATGGGGAAGGTAGAGAGCACCGAGTGTTAAATAACTCTGTATTTACAAATCTATTTCTTTTTATACTCTTTATACGCACACGCCGGTTTCGGATACTTTTGATTCTCTCAATTGCACAACGAATAAGAATTTTCTAAAAAATAAAAAGAAAGTGAAAAGGAAAAATGCTCCTAAGTAGAGTTTTAGATAGAGTATACAGAAATAAGTATAATATGGCACCAAATCGTATGAACGTGGGTACTGGGAAATATAGTGTGTAACTAATAACAAAACTGGTATTTTGTATAAAGTGATGTGAAAAGTTGATGAAACAATACCTGATTGAAAATAATTTTGTGCCACCGGGCTAATCTGGATTATCACAGAGTTGTTTACTTTAAACTTTATTACTCATTTCAAGTACAATTTTCAAAAATTGCATACTCCATTTACATTTTTTAATATATTTAAAATACAGAGAGTTGAATGATGAAAAAGTTGTTTTTCGTTTATTAAAAATTGTAATATATCCGTAACAAAAGCGACGTATATCAAAAAAGGCCGTGTAAAAGGATCAAAAGAGTCGTTTTTCGAGCGAAAATTTTTACATGCGGTACATTTTGAGTATGCACGGTGCAAAATAGTTTCCTTTACAGAATTCGACAGTGTACAAAATCATCGCGCTTTTCCCTTCGCGCTTTATATGGTCGGAACCGGGATGTGTTCACGCCGATACGCAAAAGGTACACTACAGTGATAGCGGAAGACATAACGCTAAAGCATATTTGCGATTCTTATTCATCGTTCAATGAACCATTCATCTGCTTGTCATGTAAGAGTCCAAACTTAAGGCGTGCTAACGGTTTGGTTAAAAATTATACATATTATAAAATAATTGGTGGTTCCACCTTACTGTACTGTGTCTCGCGCTATGTCGCCTGTCCTCAGAACGTCATAACACTGAACATTCTGTCGATCATAATATGAACTGCGACATACCGGCGGATGAACGAAGGCCGATTCTGTCAGATACTTGAAGTTATCTTTCTAAAAATACTAGAAGTAACCTGCGGCCGTTTTAAATAGAAATAAATGAATAAATCACCTCATTCGTTGTTCTAATGCGTATATGATAGTGTTTTAAGTCATCTTCAAATACGGAGAAAAGTGGATGCATATTTTGAGACATAAAATCGTTGTAACCAATGCACCTAATAAATCCATTACACAAAGTAAACCATTTACTGCAAATTATTCGTTGCATATATATTTTCCGCTAGCACTGCAGCCCGACATCGATATTTATGTAAAAAGCTTTACGATTCCGTCCCGCGAGTTGCGTTTCATGTTATTATGCGTTCCGTTTTACGCTGCCTTCATTTGGTAACCGTGACGAAATAAACTATTTTTTGTACGATCGATGCGCGCTCGTAAAACGGTGCGCCACGGTGTCATATTGGATTTTACGAGATATAACTTACTTATTCACTGTTTTGAACAGTCCCTTTCAGGGTTGGATGGTAACGGAACGCCGTTGCGACCGTTACTGGACAATACGGCGGTTCGCTCGTTTTCTTTTTATTATTATTCCCGTGGATGTATTTGTTTATGGTCGCGTTTTTACTTCACTGATTTTTGTGATCCGTTATTAAAATAAATTTTTTTTTCATGATTCATACGATATCGTTAGTTTCGTGGGTTTACTCTTGTATGAAAATAAAATTCGTAAGAGTCATTCGGAAATCGGCAGTACATGGAAAGATATATTTATACCATGGGTTAATGTAACATATTTATACGATTGATATTATGGATTCATTAGAAGCATTTTAGTTCATTTTTTTAAATGACATGATTACTGTCGCATAAAACATTAATTTTTTAAAATAAATAAATACATATTTTTTAAAATAAATAAATACATATTTTTTAAAATAAATATTTTTTATTTATTTTATATATAAAATAAGGAAATTATAAAAGAATGCTTACCGATTGTTTTTCGATAACATTCCAACTGATTTTTTATTTTTGCCAACCCTACAAAAGACAAAGAGGTCATTACAAGCGGAGGCACGTGTCGTGAGGAAACCAATAAATACTCGCTATTCGTCAAACTTCAAAGGCAGTGATTAACCCATAAAACTCGTTTGGGATATTGCAGCGTCTATGCGCCCCTTAAAATGGGCTTAGTTAAGGCCCATCGGCACGCCAACCTCCCATATTATTTACGATCTACTGAATGTAACGATGATTTGTTTTCAGATTTTCACACAACACTGATTGGTAAATGAAAATATACGGATATGTACATACATACATACTCCACACTTTTTAACACATCTCATTCTGGTAGGAGCCCCTGTCCAGCAATATAATGATAAAAGGGTCCGAGATGATGATGAAAATAATGATAGTGATAGTAATGATGATGATGATGAAGGTGCAGGTGATGATAGAGGTATTCATAATGTATATTTGTGTAAATCACGCAAAATCGTATCTCATAGATAAACACAGCAAATACTTAAAATTAAAGAGACCATCATAGATTTTTACTTTTAAAATGACAAAAGTAATTTCTACGCAGAACAATAATATTCAAAACTGATTCACAGAGATCGTACAGGCAGACACTACCACAAGAGACAACCTTTAGTTATTTACGTAATAATGATCTTACGAAACAAAGTGTACGTACAAAGTAACACTACATTCAACACAGACTTTTCTCCACTGCGACAAATTCCGACAAATGAAGAAGATTACAGCAAGCGACAAAGTTGAAAAATACCCGCTACGCGTTTAATTACCTCAATCACTCAACTCGCTGCTTGCTAGGATCTTCAACTCTAATATTACGTAGATAATTTATTTTTAGGCTTAGAAAGTTTTTTGGACATGTATCTTGACAGAGAGTTAAATAATGTTCCATATATCCCTCAAGTAAGTAAAGAGTTTCAATAATAAAATAGCGTTGTTCTTTTAACGTTCATATAATAATGTAATGTTCACAGATTATATTGACTTACGAGTAGTTCTCCCATTGTATCATTCGTTATGTTAACCTCATTCAAAGTACAACTTTAGTGTAGCAATTTTTCTTTTGAAAATTATCTAATTAATAATAGTATTGAGCATTTGAAAGATGATTATTTAAATTTAAATACAAAATATTTATTTTCCTTGAAATATAAACAAATACGAATTATTCAGAGATATTAATTATTCGTTTATATATAAACTCTACCCCTTTACTATCACTGTTATTTCGATATACGGTATAACTTGTTAAGTTTGAGCGTATAATTAGTTTATATACTCAAAGGCTCTCAACACGAACTTTGTTGATAAATCCGCAAACTATAAGGCAAGGCAATGTCTATTAACCGGATTCATAAATGATCCTGTTGCGTTCCATTAAAATGTTTCTTTAATAAGATTTATAGTACATTTTTTTTCAAGCTTAATATAGTTTAAAGAATATATAAATATATTTATAACCGTATGTCTAAATTTCTTTGATTTTATAGTACTATATATGTATACACGTTATTTTACATATGCCATAATCCTTTTCAAAAGAGATACAAAAAAGGCAGCCAAAATGAAAATAAAATATCTTTATTAGAAATTTAAAAGTGTAACGAGTTCGCTCTCTATATTTAGATAAAAGTGTATGTTTAAATATTGTTTTGATGTATTTAAATAAAACCAGTATTATAGTATTTCAGTCTTTTTGCACTTTGTTAGCTCTACCTTACAAATGTACTTCTATTGTGGTACTTAAAATAAATAATGTAATCTGTAAATATTACACCCATATAAAAATTACACGTTTAATTTTCACAACATTTCTAGATAAATGTGGTTCGTGGGAGTTTCGAAATATAAAAAATAATTAGATGACAATACATTTTTGAATCTAATCAATAATTGAATGCGATTAAAAAATATAATTGAAAAATCAGGCGTTCAATTAATTGGTGTAAGAGTGTACAAGGATGGCGGGATGAAGAAGGGAATAAAGAAAAAATCCTAGCAATTGTGCGCTTAATAAACATCAAGCTGGAACCCAGGAGTGTTCACTGCGGATGAAATATCTGACGACCGGTGAGTTATGGAGCTGCCCAAGATATAAGCGAGTAGCGATTTATACAACGAATCAGGGTTTAAAACGGTACATTTGTTGCTGTATATAATAGCTTATAATTTTTTTAACAGAATATGTATTGTATGTCCATCCCGTCATAAGGAATGCCTTGAATGGGACATATTCCTGTTGAGTTTTTATACAAATTAAATGATATTTAAATATGAGTGTTTTATTCATTTTGAAATGATACGAAAATTTTGACTGTTATTATGAATTATTTCATTAACTTATATTTAATTATTATATAATTATTCAAGCACTACATGATTTTGTATTATGGTATAAGGAATAGGTATACCAATTAGTGATTAATAATATTAATCACTATTTAGTATACCTGTTTCTATCAATACAGAGGCAAGATTATGTGGAATGCTACACAATTACAGTATAGCTATAGCCGCTTGAACCAAAAACCACATTAAATATAACTTGTTTCTTGTTGAATTTCCGAATTCTGAACGCCTGTAACCTGAACCACGACAAAAGGGTTGAGTGCGTACTGACAGTGGAGCGTTAGCCTCAGTAATTAAATATTTCAACTGATTAAACTACATAAAGGACCCAAGAAAGTGGTTTAAGGCACTCTTGGGGAATATTATTTTTAATTTCTCCAAAGGACCAAGATTCGGTAGTGATGTTTGGGGGGGATTAAAAAAAGATTTAATGACTCGAAAGGGGTTCAAATGGATGTTCTTCGAGGGTAGTTATTACCCTTAATATTAATCGGATTATTTATCAAAAGGGGCAAAACCTCGCCATTTCTCTTGTACGTGTGGTGATTTTTTTTGGTGCTATCCGTCATATTTTCGTTTGGAACTAAATTAATTTTTCCCTGTTTTATATACGTTACAGTGCAAAATAATCCTTTATAGCAAGAGCATTTGAAAGCGACTGGGAGCGAACGTTAAAGTTGTTTTACTAATCGTTGTTTCGGCACGAGTTAATTGAAAACTTGTTGTAAAAAACCTAGTAAAGTCATCCAAAAGACAGTGCAACCAACTCGTTTCAAGCTCAAATTCTACATTCGTTTAAGTGCAGTATTTCCCTCAATTGTTTTCAAAGTTCAAACGAAATTAGTTTTTGCGCTTTTAATTTTAGGGGGCAATATCGCTTAACGAGACAAAAACGTTTACGGTCGTTCTACATTGTTTTGTTTCGACGAAACTCCGTAACTACAACGGAGGCTGTACAACAGCACAGAGAGTACTTCTGTGAAACTCCATACATTTACTTCAAGGAAATTTCACCAACGGTCTAAGATGTCACAAGTTTAATTACTTGAATTCTATACAGGGAGCCGAGATAATTTCTTAGTGCCTATTCGCAGGGGTGGCAGGGGGTTGTTTAATCACGACCGCTCTACCCGGGCCGCACCACCAGAATCTACGGTATTAAATAATTTTACATCGGCATAAATTGTTCGAAGTGCTTGTGAAATTAGTTGGAATCTGTTATGTTCGAGGAATTTTAGTTATGTGGGCTATACAAGATTAACTTAATGTTGCAATGTTTTGAATTACTTAATCTTGCTCCTCATCAACAAATTTAAAAAAATATCGTATAGGTTATATTAGATTTGGCCGTAGGTAATTATTGCTTTTGTATATTTATAATATTACGTATATAAATATAATATAGCTTATAATGTCATTGTAGGTAGGTTAAATAGTAGTTGAAGTAATCTATTTCATCAACACGACCAACGAGGCAGTCACGTAAGATGGATATAATATAAACGTATATTAAATATAAACCTGTAACGTGTAAGAGAAATATAACACAAAATATCTAAAAAATTGTAAGTTCAGTAAAAAGTCCATTTCGGAGAAATCCTATCAGCAAATATACAACTTGGCACAGGAGTATAATTAGAGTTGACTTAATTAGCGGTCTTCTCTATTTACATAAATGTGGATATAAATAGATTGACGTTCGTTTTCGTATTTCAATTTATTGATTTACACTGAATAACGTATCCGCAGGTACAGAAAAATATTATAAAGAATAAGGAATGAGGTAGAGAATGGTTCCTGGCTTTAAGACTGCGGTTTTGGCGCAGTTTTAGTTACAGGCAAAGTAAATGAAGAATAAATAAATGTTACTACTCGCTTCGAAGGTATATATGCCAAAATTGTAACCGTATAAAAAAGCATATTTTATTTCTCTTACAAATTACAGGTTTATTGTCAATAACAAAAAAACAATAATCGCATTATAAATTAAAGAGACATATTCAACTACTGTTTAACCTTCGTACCATAACATTACAAATTATATTATAATTATATATACTTATATTGTAATAATATTATGAATCTGCAATAACTTACAATTCCGTACAGCAAAATATAATATAACAAAAGTGAAACAAATATTGCTTGAAAATTTCCATTCGGCGTTCTATAAACTCACCCAAAATACCTCTATCTCCTTCGTAACATTATAAGCACATCAACGTACCTGGAACAAATTTATTTAATTTATTATTAAGTAAAATTTACCACCATATTATCTAAAGTTAAAAGCCTCATGTTTTTTATGTATAAATATATCATAATGATTTGTGCATTTTAGAAAAACTGTACAAATTAATTTAAAATTACGTTACTGGTTGATGTTTAAACGTGTATATAATAATATAGTAACAAGCATATAGGTGGTATAGAAACAAAATGTACGATAATCGATTGAATAGATTGATTGATCACTTGTGGTAAATTACCTTGGCCTTATCTGAAAGACGTCGTATGGCTT
>DVOY01000734.1:0-10487 GCA_018237585.1 Apyrrothrix maculosa | reverse complement strand
GTTACCGTAACACAAGCTCTATTGATGCTTAGTGTGAGATCAGATGGCCGTGTGTGGAGATGTCCCAAGATATTATTATTATAGATATTATGTTAATATATGTCATAGTAAACGATAGCTATGTTATAATTTATAATAATATATCATTGCGACCATTATCTGCACAATAATATGTCATGCTATACTAAAGTATGTCTTGCTATATGTTCACATATTATTTTAATGACGAGACATACACAACCTTTGCTTACCTCTTCGGGGATTACAGGAGTGACGTTACGTTACATACATATATTATATCTAAGTGTGCGGTCGCTCGAGCATCTTTATATAAAATATATAGTAATGTGACATAATATGCCTGGCTATAGTATGTATATGTCTCCTATTTCCCATAAGGGTGGACAGAGACTGAAGGAGTTCCTTCGTCATCGTCCTGATTAAGTTAGTAAGCACCTTGATACATAGACGGACGTGTATGACAACTTTGAAGAATTTACAAGAGAATAAAGTATACAAGAGAATACAGAATAAAGTAAATAAATAACGTAACATTACACCTGTAATCCCCGAAGAGGTAGGCAGAGGAGGACGAAATTTCTTATACATATCTCGAATTTATCAAATAGTTAGCGCCATATATTAAACAAATGTAACACTAAATATTTTTTGAACGTTGTTTTGATGGTTGACGCAATGTTTTCAACATAGGATACATACATACGTGTTTTGCCCGATGTAACTATCACCTTTCATTTATTACATAATGTAATTCTCCTTGAACATCGAAACTATGATTTTTCGCCGCTAATAGTGGAGAAGATGACGAGGGAGTTGGAAGTCTTCGAAACTAGCGTGCATATATGAAGAGAGTGATGAATGTGGAAGAAGCACGGCAGGTCTGTAAGGAGTGAGATATTTCGCACTCCGTGCTCTCTACCTACCCCTTAAGGGCCCTGGCGTGAGAATATGTATGTAAATAAGTGTGTGATAATAAAGAAGAGTTTGCTATGACGAGGGCAACAGTTTGACTACATTAGGGTCACTGACAAAACGTATGACAATGTATTGTGTGGCGAAAGTATTCAGAGGCCCCGAAGTCACGTTGCGTAAGTGATTTCGTTATTTTCTCACACACTACTATAGCAGCATAGATCAGTAATTTTCTTAATCCGTTAGGAGATAACAATCGAATTACTTAATTGATGTTAATAAAAATGTATGGCATTATTACTAATTCATGGCCTGTGTGTCCAGTAGTTAGCTGCCCTAATTGCTGAGCTGGAAATCGTTCTATTCCCACGGTGGACGAATATTTTGCGTCTGGCTTTAAAATTATCCACATATACATGTTTCCAGAATGTCATATTAGTTTATCAGCTGTCATTATATTCAGCTTTCCCTAGTTCGGTTTACAAATGGATTTTATAATTTCCTAGATAATATTACTATACATGATCTAATGTAACTGGTGGAACGTCGGATTGTGGGCGTGTACAAGGAGGTACTGGTGGAACGTGGGAGCGGTTGGATACGACGAGCTGAAGATCGAACTCAGTTACGTGCTATTGGGAAGGCGTGTGTCCAGCGGTGGACGGGAATAGATTGATGATAATGATGATGCAAAGAACATTTTATCAGACAAGCTAAAGATCAAATCTAAATTCGACATTAACCGTCTAGTTGTACCTGAGTTTACATTCACGCCTAGTTTTAGCTCTTACATAAGTATAAGTACATAGTGGTCTTTTATTTAATGCAATGCACGAAATGTAATAGATATAATATTTAAATAAACTCATTAATTATTCCATTATGTATATTAATAAATTTTATTTTACATATACATTTGGGTTACTAGTACTTATAAGTAGACCGTTGGCATAACATTTTCGCGCGTTCTTTTAATATTACACAAAAAATATTTCAAGTTACCTGTATAACGCTATATTGCTCAAAAAATATATTAGGGCTATATGCAAGGCTGCACGATATGAAACTTGCCCACCGCTATTTAAGAATTTACGAATTTGAACCCTTACATCGATGTATGTATATCGTAGAGACGTATCTTTTTGTAAGAAAAGGAAAACAATTATTCAAAACCGCGGATCTATTTTATACTAGACATACTAGACGTGGAAAAGGATTAGTAACACGCCTATAATACTCGAAAAGGTAGGTAGAAGTGTAGTACACTCTCACGTTCCGCCAGTTACGTTTACGACCCAATATGGAATAGGTGGTGAGTCCATTGCCATACACCTGGCAGATATGCAGACTCCAAGCCATCGCTAGGAATTCTAATTTTTTATAAAAACCCAATAGCACTCGACCCGGGATTTGAACCCGAGACCTCTAAACCGGCAGTCACACTTGCATCCAACACGACCAACGAGGCAGTCATTAGAGTAAAAGATTAGTATTCAATTTTATACCAAGAATTTCCCCAATCCAACGAAATTGCTATGGGTTGTGTATGAAAATATTTAACTAGTTGCCAGAAGACAAGATTATTATCTTATGATATATTCAAAGTATTTTAGTCCATAATGACAATTATCAAATTATAAAGCTAGATACGTAAAACAGTCCAATAGTCTGCAGATATTTTACGCATGCCGCTAAAACGCTGTTACAAAAAATATTTGCATAAAACTATTTTTGTGACATCAGTTATTTAATTAAGGTGTATACACATAAGTTATACGTAAATGTAGGATGTTCCAACGTGAGTTCATCAATAGAACTAAAAATTATTATTATTTCACATTTAAATCATAGGAGAATTCCGTAGATCACGACATACTGACCTGTTTAGATAATGGAAACATTGACAATCAAATCATTGACCAAAACATATTGTAATTGAACTCACCGGCCCAAGGTCCAAATCTCTTCGAAAGCGGTTGCACTTCCGTAGGTAGGAAGTAAGGCATCAGGTGCGAAGTTATCAGTTCGAAGACACTCCATAGAGAATCGATAATTATCGTGGCAATAGTTACTGCTCCGACGGCCGCTAAAGATAAAACTAATAACATGGCTTTATAAATTCACTACAATTTGTGTTAATTAAGTTTTGTCGTGTTTTTGTTTGAAATTTGACAGCTATCACAAGCAGTCACGCGCGTCGTCATCACAAGACGCAGCAACGCACACTGACTGAACCCAACCGTCCGGTGTACGAAGCGAGCGAACAAGACAAGACACTAAATATGCATTTACAATATTTTTACACTGTGACATTAATAAATTCCGTAATCAAGACCCAGCAAACTTAAGTCATTAATTAATTATCATACTTAACATTCATAATAAATTTCATACATAATATTTTTTTACTCTATAATTAATTAATTTAATGATGCCACAATTAAATACAGATAACAAATAAAGAGTCGATGAACGTAAATTTTTAAAATTAAAACATTGTTGTATAAAATTAAGTTATCCCAATTTTACTATTCTGTACACTACATTATACTTATTTCGTAAATATATGACATAATACATGTATAATATTTTATGAAACAAGATGAACAACAGTATCAAGCAATTCCTGATTATTTTCAAGAGCAATATGTATATATTAACTAAGCATGCATATGATGATCAGGCTTTGAACCTTTAAAACAAATTTAAAATCTATGAATAAATGACGAACAGTTATTCACATATTCATTTGTTAGTTGTTAGAATGTGAGACCAGTGATCAGTGTTCCTGACTGATGTGCCGGACACTAGGATGGATTCCTTTACAAGACTAATATTTGTGCCATGATCAGCCCACTTGTAAATGATTTTAGTGCAAAATTATGCACGTAACAATGTATTACATAGCACGTAGTATTAGATATGTATATGTAGTTTACCAGTTACCTGAATATCACAGAACAGGCTCGGCCTAGGTTGGGAAGTTGTAGGACCAAAATCAGTGTGAGCCAAAACATCACATAGAAATATTTCGTAATATTTAATGTACAATCATTAGCTTTAACTAATTTTACATACTTAAAAAGAAATCATAACCAACCTTATTGCTTTGCTGTGAATAGCGCCTCATAATAAAAAAGACATGGGATATCACTGGTACTCGTAATAAAGAAAATTATTTACAACTTAAGGTGTGGAGGTTACCTCACGATATTTTTCTCTCGCCGTTATAGGAAGTTATATTTACTTTTTAAAACGCCTTCCGAGGTAATCACCAGGAATCGAACCCTTGTAAGAGATTCTCCTGTGAGAGAACCTCCAAGTGAGAGACTAAAGTGTAACCATTATCACTGCTGCAAAAGTATTACAGGCTGATTAATTGACTTGGTCAAAGACCTAAGACAGAGACCTAATCCTAATATTTTAAGGTTCAAACCAGGGGAGGGCGGGAAACAGGTGGAAGCGAACAGTATTTGAAATACGTCGCGTATCACGCGAAAGCAAAAATATAAACGATTTTGTAACGTTATTCAGATTCAAATAAAATACTTTCTTAACATGAAGATACATTTTCAAACAGTGGTTGAGGTCGTCCTAGTGTGGATTTTCGTAATACATGCATAGAGAGGTACTCTTACATGTTTATTCAAAAGCGATGTAGCAAGCACTCGCAGCGATAACATTTTGCAAAATCATACAGAATGTTTTATTCGTTGCGATGTATACATGCACTTGAAATTATGTTGTTAGCGGGTTGGGTTAGAATAGACCTGAAGGAACCTGAAACATACAGTAAACGCGTACGAAAAAACTAGTAACTGGTACTCAATTCAAATACACGATATATACTATCCTGCGACCTTGAGATCGTTTCCCTTGAGTTAGTGGTTCTGTCTGTTGGGGCAGTGGTAGCCTCTCGATGGAGCGAGGTCTGGAGCTCAAATGTTGGCACGGACTTGTCATTTCCGTTTCCGTTAACAAATGTAACATCACGCCTGTAGTGCCCGAAGAGGGAGGCATAATAGTACTCGACCCGGGATTTGAACCCAGGACCTCTCGAACGACAGTCGAGCTTGCAACCAACAGGACCAACGAGGCAGTCCATTTTTAAATTTCATTATCTTTTATTGCAGTTACTGTAGCGTTTCTCTATAACGTAGGTACTCTAAGGTGTGTCAAATCTGCCAGCCCACTTTAGAGCAACTTGGGAGATTGTAACCCCAGAACTGTTTATTATGAGAAGAGTACCATGATCCAATAGTGGTACTTGTTAGTTGGAGTAGAGTGGCTTATTAACAAATTGCTTATGAATTAGTACGTCCCTTCCTGCAGTGTATTGAATAGCAAAATTAATTTTATAATAAACGTAACCGCATTTTTTGTGTCCCTACCATTTTTATCGTTCCTCTGCTGGACACGGATCTCCTCTCAGAGTGAAGGAGTCAAGGCTACCATAGTCTACCACGCAGGCCAAGTGCGGGATAGCATACTTCACACGCCTTAGAAAATATATTTTTATTAATGAACACTAAGATGTTCAGGTTTCCTCACGATATTTTCCTTCGCTGTCATAGCAAGTGATATTTAATGTTAAAACGCACAATTTATAAAGAGGTGCGCATCAGGATTGAACCCGGGCTCCCGGAGTGAGAGGATGAATTTCAAACCACTAGGTTATCACCGCTTAAAACGTTGCCGTGTACATAAACACTTTTAATGCGATGTCCAACACAGCGATCTGCGTTGTGGACCGTGGAAAAAAAACCAAGGTCACTACTAATGTCTAATTTAGTTTTTTTTTAAATTGATTATAGTAGCAAACGCAAGCAACAATCACAGGTGGACGCTGCCGTCTGGGGGCATTCGCAACCGACCTTGAACGGAATTATAAGAATAAGGTTGGTCAGTTACCATTAAATACAAGTTTTTAAAAAGATCAATAGTAATAAATTGCCACATTGAAGGAAAGCTACAATTGATACACCGGAGTAATGGAAATGCATATCATATGCATATACGGCATTGTAAAAAAAAACAATATCTGTCAATTACCGCGCCAAGTAAAAACTTTAATGCGGCAATATACGCTAGAATTCACTTTATTATATTCGTTTTACAGAAAAAATCAAAACATTATTAATTGTCAAGTGAAAATATATCACAAAATGAAACCATGTTTAAAAATATTTTTATTAACAATAATACATTTTGATAGCTTTTTCATTGTACACAATTTATGCATAAAACAAACAAGTCATGAACGTTTGAACAATCCCATTAAATATCTGACCATAAAAAGATCAAATTTACACTGCGTATTTCTATAATGACAAATAACCCGTATGAAAAACATTTTGATGGTGCAAATACATAGCTTCTATGAAAAGTTTTATTGCACAGTGATATTTGCTCAACTTAGTACACACTTTGTGCTTCGTAATAACAATCAATGATATTAATAAGCAATGTACACTTGAAAGAAAGTGTTATTTGATACAATTAGAGATATTAATACGAATGAAAAGTTGCTTTGTAATTAAAAAGTAAAGCATCTGTAAATATCAAAATCTAGTTGTGAACAATTAGGTCCTTGAAATATTGTGGTGTACTCCTATTACGGAGAAATGGAATGAAAATTAAACCTTATACATATGTTTATGTTTATGCTACCTTATATCATAAAAATCTAATTAATTTCGTTAACTAAGGCATTGGCAGTATTGGCTGTTCACAATTTTAAAATCAAAATGACTTTTATTGCTAATCTTTATAATTTCTATACAAGTTTGTAAAGTAACATCAACTTCTCAGACTGAGGGCGTCAATGAGCGGTCCGCCCCGGGTTTCTGAGGGGCATAGTCCGCCACTGTATTTAAATATTAGTTTAATTAATCGATGCAGCTGTAGATGCAGCAATACGTAGCTATTGCTAACTCCCAGTACCAATCGTTAAAAACCCGCGCTTGCCCATTAACACTGGTTTCTAAGGTGAAAAAAAACAAAAACATTTTATGTTTAGGTTGATTATATACATATATGTTACTACCCCATACAATAAATTTGTAACAGCAGATGCCCTACTACACCTGGTTACTTTAAACCAATGTTTAAATCATAACAATGCACCCAAAAGAGAAAATTCTTTCTTTTTACAAGAGGAAATTTATCATGGACTCCAACACAGTATTTTTCCTTTTTTTTTCGTTTGTTAAAACCACGGGTACGCTTTTGGATTCTTCCGTGGCCCGAATAGCCCCTCTAAGCCAGTCCCTCAAAGGGACTTGGCGGAGGTGGAAATCATCAATTTCGCTTATTTTCCTCAAAACCTAACTTAATCTAATTAAGCAATAGGTATATTTGTACAACCCTTTTGTATTTAAGAATTTAGTAGTAATATTTAATTTTTTATAAATTAAATCTCGTGGTCAGATCTTTCTGATATATGTATTTTCATACAAGTTCGCTTATAGGTGGGTTTTTATCTACACTTCGTTCGACATTGTGCTCCTCTTTTAGCGACCGTATGCCGCTCAACTTGTGCTTAATTCCTTCGAAGAGAACTGAAAAAAAACACAAGAATGAATTAATTAAAAATATTATACATAACACCACAGCTGCACCCCCTATATACCTACTTCATGTTCTTCTCCGTATCAAACGAATATATATATAAGAGTTGTGACTCGACGGAATCCTCTTGTTACAGTGAAAAACTTTATAAAGTCGACTATTAAGGGTCTCCTTATATCTATCGATACGGGATATGGGATCGGTTCATGTCGGAGTCGACATGAACCGATCCCAAAACTTTTTATATGTTGAGTATTTAGCAGTACTAATTTATTAATTCATTGATCGAATTCAGCACCATACATTATACAACAATAACTAAAGACCAATTTGTGGAATCCGTGAGCAAACAGCAGAAATATGGAACATCTATCTCACATGTTTTTATGTATCTCACATAAATTGTTTATTTAATTTTTGTTGTGTGGCAATAAACATTATTATTATTATGTAAGCAAAAAAACTAGCAACGTTTATGTGGGTCTTTATTGCCGATCTAATGCGAAGACAATTTTGGAATTGTGACGACCGTTCAAAAGACGCGATAGCCGATCACCGTTATTCGCTTACTTTGGAATCATTTAGGTTTTTACGAACACAGAGTGTGTTTGTACACAGAGAGTTTAAATGGTTCCACATGATCACCAAGTAAGGTAACAAAAAGCAATTTATCTTCTAGGAGTGTAAGCAGTCTACAGTGAAAAATTTCGTCACACCTTCAAATCGACCTTCAACGTAAAAGCGTGGTAGATAGTCGATAGTTAAGAAATATTGCTTGTATATATTATATCACTGTCAACGACTCATTTCATTCATATCAAGAGACACTGGTAAGTTAAACATAATCTTCACGCCTGTAATCCCTGAAAAAGCAGGCAGAGGAGTGTACTACACTCCCACGTTTCACCAGTTACGTTAACGTCCCATTATGGTGTAGGTGGTAAGTCTATTGCCATACACCTGGTAAAAATCCAGACTCTGAGCCAATGCTGGAAATTTTTAATAGAAAATCCCGACTCGGGATTTGAACCCAGGACCTCTCGATCGGCAGGCGCGGTTGTAACCAACACGACCAACGAGAAATACGTTAAATAAATAATATGACAAACTATCTTGTAAACTGAAACGACTTTTTAAGTTTATATTTCAGTGGAATCTGCGAAAATATGGGGCCTATATTAAAGTGGTTAATGTCCTGCATTTTTCGTCATTCAGGAAGACTGAATTCTTAAAATTTAAGAAACCTTTCGAATATTTGATTAAATAAAACCGATAGGTTTATTATGGGTTTTTTTACAACAGAACTTTTAAAATAATGTATCAGAAGAAGAGTTTAATACTGGAACATAAAAGGCAAGGACGCAAAAGACTGCGTTGCCATTAAAATCAGAGTCACAATTATTTGCCAGATGTTTTAAAGCACGAAAGCTTTGGGGCAATTTGAACATGACGATCCATTATATTTGCATTTATCTCGACAGAAATAAAAAATGTTTTCGGACTCCGTCCGTTCCTCCGGAATGAAGACAATGAAAATTGAACACGGTTAAGCACACAACTCAAATAAAATATACTTGACTAAAATAATTGCGTAAGTACAAAACCAGTAAAATGTGTTGTAATCACAACTGTATTATATGCTATTATAATTGTTTTAATGGCTTATCATGAAGATATCGAAACAGTAAAACTGATAATAATTTTAAAAAAATTAAACGGTTTAATGTAGAACGTGAAGCGACCCAAGGGCAAATTATTTATTATTCGAATAATACAGACAGAATAGAGTACGTACCAAACCACATTTTAAATTTTCTCTTAGCTGCTTCCTCTTCGCCGTTTTTACAAGATCTTATTATTTCCAATACCGCTAATAATGTCACGGCCATTAACAAACCAAAGATAACAAGATGTAACATTTTGTTTACTAATATTGTTATACTTTTTTCAGTACTACGTCATTTAGTTTGCAACTCGACATTAATGATTGCGGATTTTACGCTTCGTGTGAATATTTTTTACAAGCACTAAGTTAACATAATGGACGCGAAGTTTTAGTGTCGACTGTGCACTGACTGAAGCAACCTTGGTTATTCCGGTTGTGTTATAAAAATATATTACCCAAAAAAAAATTGAATTTGAACTGTAAGGATATTTACACACATTATTATGTTTATTTTTATTAATTAATGTACATATAGAATAAATACAGTAATATTTGTGACAGTGAAATAATAGATTATCATAATATCAGCACCAGAATTGTGATGTGCACTTGGATTTTGCACAAATGTTGTGGAACAGCACTGAAACTGATATTCTCGCATAGGAAGCTTAATCTTCCCAAATCACATAACAGGTGCTAAAATTGTATACGATTCGCTCAAGACGGTACCACCACCACATTTATTTTTTATTGTTGACTTAGTTGCAGAAGCCCATAATGAGGACAGCCTGTTCGTATACAAGGACCCTAACAATCGTTAGAGATATAATCAAACCTAGGTAATTTAACGCCAACGAAGTGTACAACACAATTAATAGCAATGCGGGTAACAAACCATTTTCATTTAGAATAGACTTAATTATATTGTTGTAACAGAACAATTACGTACGTAACATCACGCCTGTAATCCCCGAAGAGGTAGGCAGAGCAGTGTAGTACCCTCCCACGTTTCATCAGTTACGTCTACGTCCCAATATAAAATAGCTGGTGAGTCTATTGCCATAAACCGGGCACTAATCCAGACTTCGAGCTACTACTAGAATAAATAAGAATAAAAATCCAATAGTAGTCAGCCCGAGCTTTGAATCACTCTCTTCATCCATGCGCGCAAGTTTCGGTAACTTCTGACTCCACCCCTCAGGTAGAACTTGATTTATTTGGTCCAGATAGGTGAGTATTGGCCGCCCTCGGCACCTGCGTCCGTCTACATTCGCATTGTATATCTGTTTCGTCATTCTTCCATCAGCCATTCTCTCAA
>DVOY01000733.1:0-10488 GCA_018237585.1 Apyrrothrix maculosa | reverse complement strand
TTCTATCGTGTGTGAATCGCACACACACCTTTTAGTTTTTTTTCATTCTCAAATCTTGAGTATATAAAATGTTGTTAGATGACGCATGCGTAAAATCAATTAATCCAGTTTTTTCCTCAGTATAGAGAGGAGCTGGCTAATTACAATCCTATTACATATTTACATATTTCGAGGTTTTTTCCATTAGTACCGGCTATCTTTAGAGATCAGTGATCGTCAGACATATGATGGGGATTACACTAATAATACATCTGCTAGTGAAGTGCACATCTTACATATTCAGCCCTCTATACATTATGTTTTATATATGACATGTAGGTATTCGTTTATATTAAAGTCCTATAATGTAATGAGGAATCTATTAATTGAGTAAATCTACATCTAGATTCTGTAATTTTGATTTTTTGATTATAAATTCAAATGTACGAGGTTAGTATAATTTTTAAATACTGGCAACTACATAGAGGAACCAGTTTAACGACGTGCTCATTGTTTGAAAGGAAAAGTTTGAAGTTTATACGTTAACGTAAAAAAACATTTCAAACTGCAACGGCGATACAACAACAAAAAAAATTCTGAGAGTTTCATTATAAATCGTTTGTTTTACAAGTTACTTAGTTTTCACTCTTAAATGTAGTTTTATTATACCTTATTAAAAAGTAGGTGCTAAACAATATACCAAAATGTTACAGAGATGGAAGTTGATTCTAACGAATTGGGTAAGATTCGTTTAATTTTGTAATATTTTGTTTGACAACACATGAATTTAGATGCATGATGATAAAAATTGCTTCTCTTGAGGTTTTTCGATGAACTATTTTTGTGCTTTTATTACTATAATAACATTTTCTTTGTTGTGGAACATTATGTCGTTTCAGTATAGTAACAGATCAGCCATGATGTTAATGTTTTTTGCAGATTAATTGCTACTTTAAAGAAACTAATAAGAAAGATTTATCAGTGAATTTGGAATCGCTTCTTGACATTATATCACAATTGCGTGAAAATTTGAATGGCTCAAAATTGAATTCTTCCCTTATTGATGTTTATACGGTTCAAGAGTTCATAGTGGAGAAGTACCCCGATTTTAAATTTGAAAACGGAACCGTGGAACCAGGAAACGACGAAGATGTATATTTAGCTGCTTCCTTGCTACTTTTCTTTGTTTGTCTAAGCTCTAAGAATGTGGACTTAAAGAATGCTATGTGTAACGAGCTGAGTCCTGGAGATCAGGAAACTATATTGAAGTTTAGTAAACATCTAATGGAGTGTCCAAAGACAACAATTACAAATGTCCAAGCAGCTATTATTGGTATGTTCTTAAACTTTTACGAGTACATTGTAATGTGAACTAGACATTATACATTTAGACCTTTACTTTATATAAAATATAGATTTATATAGATAGTAATATATTTAATGAATATGACACAATAGGAAAAGCTGTAATGTAAAGTTAAGTGATGATTATTTAATTTGAGATTCATAACAATTCCTTATATTAGTTATGACTGTTGTTTGGACCCCTGCAGTATGTATTTAAGGTCACTGGTTTTCAATAAATAATTAATATTTAATGACGTATTTATTTCAATTAATTGAAGAGGCCTGTGGACAAGATACAGCAACAGCATCACAGTCAAGTTTACAAGTGCAGGTGGCTGAAACCCCACCAGTTATACGGTCATATCATAGTGAAGTCCGTCGTTTGCAGGCAGCACTGGATGCAGAAATATTTGATAGAACTTACCTGCAGGAGGAGTTGACCAGAACAAACCAAAAAGTGGAAAAGCTTCGTAAGTTTTAAAATAGTATAGAGTGTACTACTTATATTATTATTTTTATATCATCACACCAGATCCCTTATGGGGAAGGCAGCTGCACTGAGTGCTAAATATTTCTGTTCTAACTGACCTGACATAGACACCATTTCAGAATCAGGAGATGACATATGTATGGTTATATTTAATGATATTAATAGATCTTAATAATACTATCTTGGTAAGCTACATTAGGTAATTATACATAGAAAAATTATCAATAAAACTGAAGTCAGATGATATGAATTCAGATATTCCTTTTCTTAAGGGTGGTAAGAAAATAAAAAAAAGTTAATTATGAGAAGATGTTATGACTTTGTTTGCATGAAAGTTTATAAACTGAAGTACAGTTGTCTGGCATATCAATTCGGCTACTTTATATGTATGTAAAAGTTAGGTAATTCCAGATGGGCAGGCCTTCATAGTTCATATCAGACAAATCAGTTGAAGTTGACATTGACATGAGCAAATTCACATGTAGAAGCTAGTTTTTAATGTATTTGTTTAATGTGATCGAATATTTTGTTTGGACATAATTTTAAATATGCTTTTCTTTTTCAGTGAAAGACAAGGAACAGTACAAGTTGCAAATAGTTGACCTCAAAGCACAAATATCATTATACTGCGGTCAAGATAGTGAACCCAGAGGTAATGACATAGGATCTAGTGATACAAGTAAACTGGTGAAACAGTTAGAGCAATTGGAGCAACAGCTCCTCAGTAACCAGGAACAACTTGAGGATGTTCAGTACGAAAAGGAAACATATAAGTCAAAAGTGAGTACATCATGCCTGTAATTTCCGAAGAGGTAGGCAGAGGAGTGTAGTACACTCCCACGTTTTACCAGTAATGTTTATGTCCCATTATGGAATAGGTGGTGAGCCTATTGCCACTTCACTATCAGGCACTTATCTAGACTCCCAGCTACTACTAGAAATTCTAATTTTTAGAAAGATCCGGTATTACTACAATGAGTACCATATGTTTTTATACTAAACTGACAGCCATACTCATATTCCTCGCTCAGTAATTTTGATATGTTATAATATTAAATAAGCACCTTTCAGTCCTTTACAAGTAGCCAGAATGTATCCAAAAAGACATGGCTTGCAGTGGATAGAGGTGTTTCTGTTCCATCATTCATGTATGGTGGTGAATATTAGTATGGTGAATGGTAAAGACTAAATGTAAGTTGGATTTGTGCAGTAGAAATGAGATCATCAAGAAGTATGTGGAATGTGACTAAAAAATGTAGTGATTATTAGAAAGAGATGTTCAGATGTTTTGGTTTTCTAGAAAATTGATGGTAGTAGAATAATAAACAGACTTTTTAGGTGAATAGAAATGGTAGCATAGTAAGAGACAGAATTACGTGTAGATGTCACAATTAAATCAGAGACATCCTAAACGAAGGCCCGGTTCAAAGTCCATTAACAGGCAAGCATTTAGGAGTAATAGTAGACTTTAATGTGGATGAGGCGAAACAAGTCAGCCATGACTGTTGAAAGTAGAAATCCTACATCAATCCCTCCTGACAATATGTATTTATTAATCTATATTATTATAAGTCTTTGAATAAAACACTGGATGTTAATAATATTGGCAAAAATGTTTGCTTTGTAATTATTATTTACTTAAAAAGGTTGATTGTGTGTTTACATTTAATTTGTTTATAATGGTTTTAACTAAAAGTAGTGCCCTGCTGAAAATTTTTATCTAACAGTAGCTGAATGTTTAGTGTATACTTTAGGTTCTGCTGAAACTGAAACTGGTATTTAAGTTACTAATTAAAGCAGTTGAACTTATAATTTTTTTTTTTAGATGTGACATTAGACATCGATACGATTAGAATGTGTCTTATGGTTCAAAATCTGATTAATTTTTGTTTATAGCTTAACCAGTTAAGGGCAGAACATGAGAAGCTGTTGGCTCTCAGTCAGCAAGAATGTACTAGAGCCAGTAGTCTTGCTGAGGAGTTGGAGACAGAGCGTCGGCAAACACATTCACTGAGAGAATTGGTAGCTGAGCTGCAGCAACATAACCATCTCAATAGAATAGACTCTAGTCTGCTGGAATGTGATGACCCAGATGCCAGTATTCATACTTTGCTGCACAACACCTGTAATGTTTCTTGATTTAAAATAATATTGAAGTTGGTCATCTCCATATATTAATGTTTTAAACATTAGATTAACAATTTTGTTTTTATTGTACTTGTAGCTGGTTGCAGTGAGGTATGTGCCAATGTCATTGAAGTACAGTTAGGAGAAGAAAGAGCAAAGATTGTGGCACTCAAACAACAAATGCAATTATTACAGGTAGGAAAATTAATTTTGACTAAAAACTTATTTAGAATAAAAACAATATTTATGTCTATTATCTTTGAAACATTTTGTTTTTAACAACAAATATTTTAGGAACAACTATGTGAAGTAACAAAAAGAGCTGAGGAAGAAAAGCAATCATTCAGAAAAATTATATCAGAAAGAGAAATTTCTATAACGGAATTAACACATCACATTACTGAACAAACAGAAGAAAAAAATACATTGAAAGAAATATTTGATAATGATGTGGCTAAACTTAACAATGAACTCAATGAACTAGAGCAGAGGTTAAAAGGATGTCAAGAAAACTCTCGAAATATTATTGAAAAGAAAATGCGTGAAATTCAAAATTTACAGGAAGAAAAATTGTCTCTGTTGCAGAGCATGTCAGATGAAACAACGAAACTAGAAAATATAATCATGGATTTACAACATGAAATTGACACTGAAAAGAGTTCCAAAATCAAGCTCAGAGATGAATATGATAATCACATTATGAGACTCAATGAAAAAGTATTAAATAGGAACAATGAGTTAGTAGAACTACAGAACAAGATACTCGAGAAAGGCGAGATAATAGAAGCTCTACAATTAGAGTTAAGGAAAGAAAAGGAACAGAGAGAAGAACTTACTAATAAACATAACAATGACATTATACAATTGCATTCTTTAAGAGAGAGAGTAGAACAAGATTTACAACAGAAAGCAGATGAAGCACATGACTTACATCAGCATTTGCAACATCATATTTCTGTAATAGAAGAAATAAATAAGGAAAACAACCAATTGAAAATGACCATTGCAAAATTACAAGAAGATAGTGAAATACTAAAAGACAAAAAGGAAAAATTATTGACGGAAATTGAAAACCGCGATGTCAAAGCTGAACAGATTTACAAGGAGACAGAAAACCTCAAAAATTTGCTTTATGAAAAAGAACGAAATCTTCATAATAATATAGAGAAATCAGCTACAAAAGAATTTCAATATAAATTACAAATGCAAAATGAATTGCAAACTTTAAAGGATAACTGTTCTAAAGAAATAAGTAATCTTAATACTGTTGTACACAATTTGACAGTAGAAAGAGAAGAAAACGAAGTATTAATAAATAAACTTAAAAATAACTTGAATGACCAAAATAAAATTAATGACAATTTAAAGCTAGACTTCGCACAGGTTAATTGCAAATTACAAGAATTAAAACAAGAGATTATTGAAAATAATAATATAATAGAAAGTTTTAAGGATGAACTGGAAAATAAGAAAAAAGTTTATCATGAAGATCTTCTTTGCAAGGATAACATTATTAAATCAATGGAAACGAAATTAGCTTCTGAAATTTCTGACAAGAAGTGCTTGCAAGAGCAATTTATCTCTTTGGAAAAAGAGAAGGAAGAATTACTAAGGAAGTTAAATGAACAAGATGATAAGCTCTTAAAACTAGAGGGTGAATACAAAAGTTTGTGTGAAGTTAATAAAGGGAATAAACATAGTAAGCCATATATGTGTATTGTTTATAATTATTTTTTATTATATATATTTCTATATATATTTCATTTATATATATTTCATTTTATTGTTTAATTTCTTATAACAATCATATATCTTGCAGCAATACAAGCTCTACAACAACAGACATTGGAGAATGCTATGAAATATACACAACTTAAAAATAAGCTTGTAACAGAAGTTAATGAACTCAAAACAAAACTTCTGGAAACTGAAAAATCTCTAAGTGAGATAACAACACAAACTAATGATGTTATTAAAGGAAAGGAGTTGTTAATACACACCCTTAATGTAAAAATTGAAGAAATGGAATCAAATGTAAAGGATATACAAGAAAAAATTACTATGATTGACACAGAGAAGCAATGCCTTATTCAGCAGTTAAAAATAGAAAAATCGTATAGAAATAATATTGAAAATGAATATCTGAACCAGTGCTCTCGAATGGATAGTGTAACAACAAATTTAAATGAAGAAATATTAAGAAACAATAAAGAAATTACTTCTTTTAAAATTAAAATCCAATCACTGACAGGAAGTATCCGAGAAAAAGATGAAGGTAGTAAACATTATAGATAAATTAATATCTTGGGTCATCTTCATTTGGCCATCTGATCCCAAACTAAGCATCAAGAGTTTATGTTATATTAACCAGACAGCTGATAAACCACATATAAACATTACTCAAAAAGTTCCAATTACATTTATATCATAAATTATATTTTATATTTGACTGCCTCGTTGGCTGGGTGCAAGCGCGACTGCCGATCGAGAGGTCTTGGGTTCAAATCCCGGGCTGGGTACTATTGGATTTTTCTGACTTACATTTTTTACTAGAAGTTTGTAGTAGTAGCTCTGAAACTCGATTTGTGCCCGGTGTATGGCAATAGACTCACCGCCTATTCCATAATGGTACATGAACGTAGCTAGTAAAACATGAAAGTGTACTACACTCCTCTGCCTACCTTTTTGGGGTGTACAGGTGTGATGTTACGTTTTATTGATTTCTATTTCGTTATTTCAGAAATAAAATTATTAGAGTGGAATATTACTCAAATGTCACAAAACTACAAAGATTTGAGTCAACAGAAAGATAAAGAAATTGATGATTTACTGAAAAAAATATTTGAAATGGAACGATCAATAAAAGAAGTGACTGAAGACCTGACAAATGAAATTCATACAAAGATGGAAGCAGTAAAAATGCTGGAAACAGAAAATTCTGAATTACGTATCAAAATAGAAAACAACGTTGCAAATAGTAATGAAATACAACATAGAAATAATTGCCTTGTACAAGATCTGCAACGCAAACTAAAAATATTGACAAAACAATTAGCGAATTGTCAAAAACACTCTGAAAATGAAAAAGCAGCATATGAAAAATTCAAGGCTGAAATAGACATAAATAACTCTGTAAAGGATTATAAAATTCAAGACCTCACTACACAAATTTCGGTACTAAACGAAATCATTGAAAATACAAAACAAAACGAGGCCTTGTTAAGTGAAAAAGACATTCTAATACAAGAACTTCTGGAAGAGAAGACTATTAGAAAAATAGCGGATGAGGAAAAGCAGACCTTATTACTGGAGAAAAACAAAATTGAAGAACAGTTAGCAAGGGAGACAAAAATGAGAAAAGTATTAATAGAAGAATTGGAGTGTAATATGCAACAGTTTGCCAACGAAAGATTAACTAAAAAAATCGCAGAAGAAGAAAAAGATAACATAGCATGCAACAAGGAACAGTTGCAAATAATGTTTTCCAGTGAGAGTGAGCTCAAAAATAAGCTTGAAAAGGAAAATAGTGCTTTATTAACTCAAATTGAAATTTTAACTCAACAAGTTAACGATAAACAACATCTAGAGAAAGATTTGAACCTTGAAAAGTCAAAATTTTTAGAAGACAACAAAGCACTAAATGAAGTTAAAACAAACATCCTTGCAGAAAATGGATTGTTAAAACTTAAAATTACAGAAGTCGAAGCAGAAAACGAATGCATGAAAACAACATTTGAGGCAAACTTATCAGATGAGATCAAGAATAGAAAAAAATTAGAACAAGAAAACGCTGCTTTGCTTGAGACAAAAGATAATTTAACGCGGCAAATAACTGAAGAGCGAGCTGTTCACGAAGTTCTCAAAAATACAAATATAAACCAATTGCAAGAAATGAACTGCATGCGTCACCAAATAGAAAACTTACTCTTCGAAAATGGTTCTGTGAAGAAGGATTTATGTAGCTTTACAGAACAAGTGACAAGTCTTACTAATGAGAAGAATGATTTGGTAGCAGAAAAGGAATCTCTTTTGAAATCATTAATTGAACTGAAATCGATACAGGACTCTTTGACGTCGGACGTAAATGCTTTGACCACAAAATTGTGTCAATTAAGTGAGAACTACTCAGGTCAGCTTAAAGAGAAACAAGAAGAAATCCAAAGTATGCTATCTGATTATAATAATTTAAAATGTGATTTTAAAACTATGTTTTTTGTTTATTGCTCTTAGATATTTCTACATTCTGAGTGATAAACTGTTTATATTTCGTAATTCATTTCAGAATTAGAGGAAAGGATGATAGAAATAGATTCACAATTAGATCAGTCCTTAAGAAAATTATCAGAGTCGATTAAAAGAGGAGATGTATGTAGTGAAGAGTTGGAAGAATTACTTGTATTGCAGGAAGTTGGAAAAATTACACCTCAGAAAAAATGTGAATCTATCAATAGATTAGCAAGCATGTTGACTGCTGAAATGGTAGCAAAGACGAATCAGGCGGAGAAACTCCGAAATGAACACTGTTCTGTGGAGGAAATTCTTAGACAGAAGGAATTGCAGGTAGCAACCCTACAGAAGGAACTGACAAATATGCAACAACATCTTGAAGGGCATAAAATTGGTAAGTCTTTTTTGTTCCATTCTTTCATTGACATATATCATTTAACTTTTTTGCTAGCAGTGTGATAATAAAGTTCTTCACAATTTATAGTATGTCGAGTCATCATCGTTTTTGATTAATGTTCGTCAGATCCGGCAAATTAATATCCTTAAATATTTTATTAAACTTGTTTATTAATTATATACATATAGATGTATTTCCGCTGGTATCTGTAATTGCTGGTATAAATCCAGACTACTAGCTACCTTTAAGTTAGAAAAATCCAATAGTACCCAATTTACTAGTAGATTTTTCTAGTAGTTGCTCAGAGTCTGGATTTGTGCCCGGTGTATAGCAAGAGGTTCACCACCTAATTCATAAAGGGACGTAATTGTAAGTGGTGAAACATGGGAGTGTACTTCACTCCTCTGCCAACCTCTTCGGGCATTACAGGCGTGATGTTAATTTTTTCTGTTACATTTTGTGGTCTATAGATGCCCAAAGTAACTCATAACAGCAAACCACAATGCAATTTAGCCTTCATACTTTGGAAATAAAACTATGAATTTTGAATTACATGAAATAGCCTTCAGTACACCAATTAACACCATGATCATATTGATATAGGCATACATAATCGTTTCATTTATATAAGATAATATTAATTGGCATCGTTAATTACTTATGATGAGTTTTCTATGGCATTAACAATATTTTACAGTGAGAGTTTATTGACAATTGTTAAAAAAATAGCAAACAAATATACATTCGTGTTATTATCCGTGGTGGCAGCATAGAGCTAGTCAGACTTAGGATTTCTAGATTTAACGAGCATAACTAGTTGGCTATTATATAAAACAAAATTAAATATATTACAGATTTCTCTAAGCTAAAGGAATCATTGAGCTTATCTTTGGATACAAAGAACAGAGATTTACAAATACTGCAGAATGAAAATCAAACCCTACTCAATGAGTTAAATGATGTTAAAGTGCAACTGGATACCAAAGTCCATTCTTTAAAAGACAAACTTATTGAAAATGAGTACGTGACTGACAAATTGAAGAAAACATATGATTGTCAAATAGATAATTTGAATATGATGATCAATAAACTAACAAGTTATTTGAAAGATAAATCTGTGGAGCTCGATTCAATAAGAAAGGAAAAAGACAAATTACAACAGATTGATGATGAGAAAGCTGAACGTAAGTATTCAAATGTAAAAATATACATATAGGTATTCATAACAGTAAGAAAATTAGGGTTTTTTTTACTTTTATGTAAATTCGCCTTTGATTGCAGTAATAAAATCTTTAGAGGAGGAAATAAAAGCTCTGAGACATGATCAAGAGAAAATGCTTAGCGATTTTGAATCTGAAAGGCTTGTTCTGAAAAACATGGTGACAATCACTGAATCAGTTATGGATGATCAGAAACTTAGCCTAAATAAAATAATTGTTGAATCTTCAAAAACAAATGAAATGTTACAAGAAGAAATTAAATCTTTACAAAATCAACTTGAGAGTGAAAAGAGAAATTTCGAAAAGCAAATTAACGAAAAAGAAAATACAATTGAAGCTGCACTTAAAGAAATGTCTGTCCTGAAACAAGAAAAGGCTGAATTAGAAAAATATGTATTATCACAACAGGACTGCTTTAATGAAGATATTTCAAAAATGAAGTGTGATTTGCAATTAAAGGCAGAACAGATTGCAAAATTGACTGATGAAGCTGAGCAGTTAAATAATCTCCTAATAAAATATAAGAATGGTAAGATGGTTTTATTGTTATCTGTAGATAATTTATTTATTCATGATTAAATCATAGACAAACTTGAGAATAAAAGAGGCTAATATGTGTCTTAATTCATAAGTTTGAAATTAGTAGTTACATTCACAAATTTTGAATATTTTTTTATAATAAAGAACCCATCAAATTTGTG
>DVOY01000732.1:0-10490 GCA_018237585.1 Apyrrothrix maculosa | reverse complement strand
CTATTTCCTCTGATTATTTAATTTATTAAATTTAATTTGTCTTCATTATTCAATCTCTTCTATCCCCATATTTGGTTCCATTATCTCTTGTCGTTATTTTCTTTCGTTTAGAGGTGACTTGTTCAGAGTTTGGATTTAATTCTCGTTTTTGTTAAACTCTTCAGGTCATAGACAGGGTTATATTTAGTATAAATTTTATCGTATTTGTATTATATTTTCATAACGTATTTTTGAGAAGTTTGTTTAGGGCGTTTATTGGAATCATATTTTTGAAATCTCTAAATTGGATGTAAAGTAATTTACCTAGATTATCAGTAATATTGGCAATCTCTTTTCTAAATTCATGTATTTCATTGACATTTTATTTTCGACTATCGCAATTCAACGGAATTGCTAAACACATGTTTCAATTAACTTACTATTCCGTTCCTTTCTATTTTTGTGTTGGCAAGTTGTGAGATCGAGTCAACTTGAAAACTGAATTTTCATTATTTCCACGGTGGAGTTTAAAGTAAGTAGGTTAAGTACAAATTCAAATTATTACAAGCCACTGTTCTTAAAAAGTAGATGCACCTAGCGTATAATACAATAAACCCGACGAGCTGTGAGTATTTTGAGATTTTATCGTAATTAAGAAAAAAGTAATTAGTTTTACTATTGGTCTAAAGTTTACCACATAGGTTTCATTCCAGCCTAAATAGGTTAATTATCTTTTTAGTCTATGCTAATGAAGCTTTAGACAATCAATAGAAACGATCTATGGACTACTAACATTTCTGTAGTACACCTCGATCTTATGTAATTTCAACCCTGAGTTTATTTTTACTAATTTCAATTGTTTACTTGTTCAATTGGTTCATAAAGACTTCAATTTTCTTTATTATACTATCATTTATACCCTCAATTCCCCCACCCCTAGTTCCTACTTCTACAACTATTGAAATATTTAATGAATTATTAATACAATCTAAACTTAGTTCTTTAGATAGTTGTTAACTTTTTGTTTTAGATTTTCGATAATGCTAATTGCCATACTAATTTAGCGTTCATGAAAAAAATAAGGTTGTGCACCACTTAAATATAGAAATAACTACCTAAATATTCCCTTTTTCTGAATTCTCTGATATTTTAACGTAGAAATATAGTTAATAGTTTAAGATAGGAGTAATCATAGCTTAACCATAAGACGACGAGCTGCCGTCGAGATATTTTCGATTCGTATTTTTATAAAGCAAAAAGTTTCGAACGACTAAGATTGCTTTGCTTGTGCAGGGCCGTGGATCAGAATCTTCACTTACTTTGAATGACACACTTATTTGTTCGACTACTTTACTAAATTCAACATCAAAATCAAACATGGTTGGCATTGGTTCACTTCATTTATTGTTTACTGTATCTCTTTTTTTCTGTTCGATTCTTGCATTCCACACTGAATTAGTTCTAAACATATGAAAGGCCCAGAGTTGTCATTATGTAAAGTGGAAACCGGGATGCTATTAGCAACTTCGATATTCAAATATATAGTGTTTGATAGGACTTTTTGCGATTCAGAAATTTTAATAATAAGTCATTACCTTATATCCAATGTTGATGATATTGATCGATAGTCATAGTGTAGCGTACTGGATATCTGGGAGTCGCTAATCGTGAACCGGTTGTTGAAGGAGAAAAATAATGAAAGTAACGCGACGAAGTTCGAGAATAACCGTCCAGTTGTGGCGGCTTTTGCACCCTCTGGTTGCGTAATGGCAAAAGTCGCATTACAGTTACAAGCGAAAATAGACATTGTCGAGATTGAAAGTACGTGTAGTGGAAGACGCGATTCGCTTACAAGGCACGGGGCACCTGAGGGCGCACGTATGCAACATGTACATTTTATATTTTTGGATTGCTAATTTTAAGATGTTATATTTATATATGTATACGTAGTGTTGGCGAGTACGAAATCAGTATTTCGAAATGTATTGCGCCAAAAAGTTTTGATGTATTAATTTTCCACGAAAATTCTCTCGTTTTCTTTTCAAAATGGATAGTTCGTTTAGCTAGTGGTCATGTATATATATTTTTGGATAGTGTGCACGATTGCTTCCGGAGCGCCGATGAATAATAAATTTAAAGAAAGGTGAGTAAAAAAAGACGAAAAACAAGGAATTAAAAAATAAGAAAAAAAGAATATTTTTAAAGGTAACGCCGAACCTCTGAAAGCAATAATATTTTTGTGGTAAAAAATTACTCCCAATTTAAAGCAAGAGAGTATTTTATGAACCACGCAATCGTCACAAACAGTTGAAAATATAGAACGCTTCTTAGTGCGACCGTGATATGTGCTCCTAACCATTACAATATTTGAATAATCCAATATAATGATAATATTTATACGAAATGCGTCTGAACTGCTATTTAATGAAAAAATGATATATTTTCATCATACCACAAGATGTTGGTATATTTTGTTATAACTGTACTGTAATTTTTAATTGTATAAAGTTTTAATGCGTAATGAAGTCGTGAGAATGTTTCGTTTCGGTTTTAATTTTTCTATTCATGTTTGTGAAAGCAATAATAATTTTAGCATACATATATATTTTTTGAAAATATTTAGGAGCACGTATTCACGGCGAGCCTTAGTATTGACCACTGCTATAACATAGTGCACTAGAGATAGTTATAGTTAGAAAATTACTAATTAAATATATATATTATATACATATATATATGTATGAAAAATGAAAAGAAAATCTTGAAATCTATACATAGAATTTAAAATTAAAAGTTTAACTAATACTTTTTATTATTATTATTATTATTATATTAAGAAGCTTGTTCACACATTTTAAAATCGTATTTAGTAAGTACAGCTAAGTATTTTGACTAGAAAAGTTTAAAAGGTACTGGAGAGTGAAAAGAGTGAGTTTGAAAAATGAAATTTTCGTATTCGGCTGCGATTTGGATTTAACAGGTTTGTACTGACGATGTTTTCACGAAGTTTACCTCTTACATTGACAGTTACAAATCCAGTATAACATTTATAATTGTATAAATAATTAACGTGAATATAATTTAACATCTGAAACTGTTGACTGTAATTATAAATGTATAGTATAAAATATTAATTATTTTTTTGTAATTGTGATCGTATTTTATTTTTTAATAAAAAAATATTTTGTTCATGAAACTTCGTACTAACACTCGGAACGAATACCTGTGTGTAATAATTATTAACGTGTGTTTTGTTTGTTTTATATGCGCCAAAGGCGGATTGATTTACATAATGTGATAAAAATGGCAAAAATGTTGATTTGGGTCATGTTATTATAATTATTATTGTATTCTGTTTAGATTAGCGTAGGCAATATTGTATAAATACCTACGTTTTTATAGCTATGTTATACTTTAAAAAGTCTCGCTGTAGCTTGCTTCTTTTACTTCGCAAAAGAATGACGATTTACTAAGATTTACCTACATTCAGATCTCATTATACTTATCATTTACGCCCTAAAAATATTTATAAATTATTCTCTTATTGTTTTTGTTGATATAACAAAAATAAGGTTTCACTTTTCATTCAGATTATAATGAGCATCGACGTATAGTAATGTTGAATTTTAATATGATTTTATGTGTTTTATTCATGGTCTCTTAGTGGATCATTATTCTTTGTACATAAAATTTATTTTTAGTAAAATGAGCCTGCCTAAAATATAATATTGCATATCACTTAGATATTATAACTTACTGGATATTTGAATTTTTTTTAGTAAGTTTTGAAACGCTAGATACTTTTTAGTTTTGAATTAATGACGGTTATTGTTCAGTGGAGGTTCTAATATTGTATTGTTTATGGTTTTTTGTCAATTTGCGTTGCATCAAAAATATAATATATTTTGCTTTAAATAAGGACAGGATTCTTTTCTATAACATATTGTTCTTTTCTATAACGTATTGATTGTTGTCACAATCGTTTATATTCACTGAACTGTTCTTTGTTAATAATCAATTAGGTTATGATGAAATTTTATATTTATGAAATGAAACAATTATTACAATCCCACTGAACTAAGAGTAGAGTTTTGCTTCTAACATTTTATATATATAATATATTTATATCGTAGTTTATTATTATATATTGGTATTTATGTATATATATATACATATAGTAGTATACGTATTTGATAGCGAATTTTATGAAATTAATTTTAACCTTATATGAAGAAAATATGAATTATTTTCTGTTTGTACGCGATTGTAATCATTATTACATCAGCTTAGTTTCTCTACATACAATTGAGAATGGACATATAAAAATCGTTCTGTACTGCCAGTTTCAAGGTTTCTAACACCAATTTTGGAGGGTGGTCTGTCTGTGTGGTATGAAAGTCCATCGGTCTTTGTATTGTTGAAATATGTACTCGATTCGTGTGACATTATGTTTTAAGTAGCCAATAAACAAACGATACGAAAGGAACGAATTATATTGTAAAATGATTGTATTATATGTAATTGTTTTATCATTATCATGTCTATGTGTTTTTAGTGTATTCAAAATGTATGTTTTTGTATTGAACATTTGCTTCACTTTTGGATATTATATGTATACTGATATGAACGAGGATGCAAACGTTCGCGCTCTTTCGTTCGTTCGCTCGTTCTGTAATCAGAATAGTACTGTCTGGTTGCTATTCCTGTACGATTATTCCATTATCCAATTTGTTTGGTGCTTCAGTGAGCTAGTAAGTATGTCTGTGAGTCAAGGACCTTAAAGGAGTCTCATAGGTACTTCGATGAAACCAAGCATTTACAGAAGAGAATGCGGAATAGCTAATAGACTTTTTTTAGTGTATTAAAAGTGAAATTAGCTTTTTCTGTAATTACCTACAATTCAGTTTAATTATATTCCTAGAGTATTGTTTCCGTATAGATATTATTATAGTTTATTTTCTTCAGATTGTTAAATACTTTGTCGCAATGATTTCAAGCTGAAAGCTAAGTAATATCTATTAATTTTAACATTAACAGTGAGTAACAATTTAATATAAAGTGCTAAGCAGTTGTGTTACATGATATAATTATAATTAAACTAATTATTTAAAAATAATTTAAAATTATTTAATATTTAAGTGTTACTTTCAAAAGGTATTTTGATTTATTTGTTATTATTACTAATAGCGATATTGTATATTTATTAATACAAGTTACGTTAATTTTATCAATGTTATTGTTACCCACTTTAAACTGGAAAATATAAAATAATGTATTGATTTCGCTTTAGAAAATGTTATGAAATTGCTTTTATTTCAAGATTTATTTTAAATAAATTATCGTGCATTTCCTCTACATTAAGTTTTATTCAAATTTTCCTGAATAGTTGATTTTTATTGTATGTAATAACTACATTACATTTTATTGTAATGGTAATATTCAAATGTATATATAATTTAAATTTATGAGTTTGATGAATTTGTAATTAGTTTTAATTGCATCTCAAGATGATTTAATTATTTCACAAGACGTAATGGTAATTGTAATGTATGTAATTCAACAATCAAATATAATGATGCGAGAGTATGATGCGTTTACTAGATACTGTGTACTTTGACAAAATAATCTTCCTTTGTAATTATTATAATCTATAAACACTACAAAATTGTGATTCAAAGCAATTTAAAATATTACTGCTGATTAATTATGTTGTTTCATTTTTCTTCCCTCAACACTCTTAAATCATGTTTATTCTGGTTAGTAATTATGTCCCATGAATTTCGAAGCAATTTTTACCAAACCCCTTTAATACAAGAGTTTTTCATTAATCTCTTTACACTAAAATTAAATAAAGAGTTATCGTTAATGACGTCAGAACCTAAACACGGAGTTGCAAAGATAAAATGGATCTCAAATAAAACGAAGTCTCTACAAAGTAAACTGTAATACCACATAAATATTATAATAGAAGATCTGAAGCACAGTCGAGATGTTATTGAATTATTCATATTTCATCTTTAATATTCCGTATCGATGAGAGGTTCACAAAAACTCAATAAGAGTCTTTATAGGAACGTAGCTGATACTGTATTAATAACACAGGCCCAAGTTAGCGGAGCTTCAAAGAGGCGACATAAATTAAAAATGTACTTGAAGATTTTATTTAACTCTACATAGGTTGACTGGTAGCGACGCCATTAAGCATTAAGTCCGCCTGTGGTACACAAAAAGTAAAGGGTTAATAAATAAATTGAATAAACAGAGTGATAAATGTAGAAGAACTTCGTTGGGTTTTTAAGGATAGGAGGTATTTAGTACTCTGTGCTCTCTACCTACCCCACGAAGGATCTGGTGAGACGATATAATAATAATAACTCTACATAGACATTTAAATATAAGGTCATGTCTTAATTATCTCTCTAACAATTATGAGTCCAATGGTATTAAAGCAAAATGCAAATAATCTATTTCGGATGTTGCGCAACATTAAAACGTTAAAATGCTTATGCTTAGCGGCAGAAAGAGCTCATGCTATTGTGAATGAATTCTTTATGACACTGATGGACGACGTACGTATTATAATTATCAGTCTGAAGTCTTATTCATAATGATTCTTGGACCGCAGTACAGTTACATACATACATATATGTATATTCTCACACCAGGTCTCTCACGGGGTAGACAGAGAGCACCAAATTCCAAATATCTCTATCCTGACATACCTGCTGTGCTTCTTCTACATTCATCATTCTCTTTACACATGCACCCCGGTTTCGGAGACTTCTGACTACCCCATCAACCAGTATCTGGCTTATTTGATCAACCTCCCTCGGCACCTGCATTCATCAAAATTCGAATTGTATATCTCCTTTGTCATTATTTCGTCAGGCATCCGCTCAACAAGTCAGTGAATAGTTGAAGTAGTAGTATTCTATTGCGGTAAATGGCAACGTGGTGAGGTGTTCCGTACATCCTAGAGTGTTTAATAACATTCCACAAAACGTGTAATGACTATTTGAATTTTTAACTTGACACCGGGTAAACCTTAACATGTAATTAACCAAAACTTGACCGACTACACACTGAACGGGTTATATCTTAGGGGCGCAGGTAGACTGTAGTTAAAGTATCACTTACCATTAGCAACTGCCGACTTCCGGTCGAGAGGTCCTGGGTTCAAATCCCGAGTCGAGTACTATTGGATATTTCTAAAAATTAGAATTTCTCTTAGTGGCTCGGAGTCTGGATTTGTGCCCGGTGTATGGCAATAGACTCGCCACCTATTTCATGGTGGGACGTAAACGTAACTGGTAACACGTGGGAGTGTATAATTACTCCTCTCAGGCTACCTCTTCGGGTAGTACAGGCGTGATTTACGTTTACGACTTATACAACAGAATTGCCCTTTCCCATTTTTTGTCATTAAAAGATGCAATTAGCCGTTTGTAGAATATGACCAGTGGTTGTAACATTAAAGTATTTGTGAATGAGAGTGGTAACGGAATAGTGATAATTTCTAAATTTATTTCCAAGATACCGTTATATAGGTAGAGCTACATAAGTTTTTTTTGTACTGAAGATTATAGTATAGGTTCATGTGAATACTGTATATATTCAATCGAAACAACTTAATCATTAGAACTTGAAGGCTTTGTATTAGTGGCTAAAATGTCATATTAAGATAATAAAAGAAGATAGAAAAAGGCGTACAGCGAGTTTCTCATTTTATGATCGCATCGGTTTGCGGACTACCAATCACTGCGGTAGTACAATCTCTGTCAAAAACAGTTTTTATAACTGAGTTTGGTCAAAGTAATAGTTTTACATCTCTAACTTGGTAATTATTATTTTTGTTATGGATTGAAAATTTTGAAGAAATTCGCTTCTTATACTGGTATGGGAGATTCTTATTGACTACTAATGTACAGACGTCAATTCAACGCGTATCTTAGGCTCCATAGTCTTCATAAGAACGCACTGATACTGATGGTATAACATAATATATCTACTGCATTCTATATATTACCAAAACCAGGAAGAAAAGTGTTAGCGAACGAAACTTGAACTGCTATTAAAACTATTTAAAATAAATTTTTACTTCATATAGGTTTCACATATAAATTTTGGCCCTATACGAGGTCTGAAATACGAAATATCCCGTTTCCGTGAAAGTTACTAAGTCTATACAATTCTAGTGAAGTTTCTGAGCTATCCGCAGACTCTATCGCAGGTACCTAATAAGGATAAATAAACGTTTTCACGTTTTTAACGAACTGCCTCTCGACGCAAATTTGTTTACTCACAATATAAGGGGTTATTCGATCCCTCGGAGGCACGTAACATTTTAATGGCTCGATATTTTTTATTTGTTCGATTCATGAATCTTTGGTAAAATTACGATTTCAGCGTTAGTAAAGTATTTCACGTGCGCAATTCCTCTCTGTTCTTCATGATGACGTGATTAATTTAAGAACCGCAACAATAAGCAATTTTACTTCCAAATTTTTCATTCGTAAATATTCATTTGTATTTATTTCAAGCGCTATTGACTTGAAATTTTTTTTTTGGTTTCCCATAAGACTCAATTCTCGTAAAGTTATTTTGATATTTTATCGCATCTTGTGGTCATTGTGGAAACTAATGATGCCTAGTTCATTTTTGTGATTCCCTAAGTAGGTTCGAAGTTATGATTTACGATCCATAGGAATAGGAATAAAGTCTATTGAATTCGTTAAAAGCTTTTTTACGTACATCTCAGGTAATTTATATATTATGTAACACGTAACATCACGCCTGTAATCCTCGAAGAGGTAGGCAGAGGAGTGCCGTACATTCCCATGTTTCAAGAGGTACATTTACGTTCCACAATGGAATAGGGGGTAAGCCTATTGCCACACATAGGGAACATACCCTAACTCCGAGCCATTACCAAAAAGTTTTACCTGAAAATCTAGTTAGAAAAATCCAATAGTACTCACAATCACTTGACCAATGAGGTAGTTGTTTTTAGATTAGGTTGCGATATGCAATTAAGAGAGAGCTATGAACGTGTCAAGCAATGTGACTGCTCGCGTAATTAAATACATTTAAATAAATAACTTTAACTTTTAAGGTAAACCGGCGTTATTGCTGAAAAGGCGAGTTCTCTCTGACGTCGTTTTCAAACTTTTGGCTTATTAGGGGATCATAATTTTGGTACTCATAACATCATAGGGATGACGTCACTAACAAAGAGTAAAGCAAATATGGATATTACTCATCAGCACAGTATAGCTTATATTGAAATTGATTTTTGTATAAGTATATCAATATACTAGCGCAAATGTTAAATATAAGCAAGTATTTATTTATCCTTTATTGTTATTTACAAAGGACGGACTTAATGCACATTGGCATTTGCGACCAGTTAACCGAGGTGATGGTGAAAAGTCGGGGTAGGTACTTAGTACTTTAAGTTAAACAAACAAAAAGTATATCAAAACACAGTGGTTAATACTTCTGCTATAAGTGCCAGAATTCCTCACAAAGCTTACTTCCCACAAAGCTTACGTCCCAACGGAATATGGGGTGAGAGTGAAAGATTATAATACCAAATAGGATTTTTCTAAACAGGTGTGGACCATCCCAAGAGGTCCTTTCAGTTCCCATCAAACTGAACTGGGGTGAAATGTTGGCTAAAACATAAAAAGAACTATTATTAATGACACCGAGAAACGACTGAACATTGCGGTATTCTGGTTTCGATTTATTTTTAAGAGCATATCCGTGGTTCGTGATGAAGTCCTACTCAATTAACGGTTACATGTACCTGGTCGACCTCCATGTTTATTTTGGAAAATTTCGATGTTATTATGATAGTATGGAATATGATCGTTCGCCAGTTACAAGACGGTGTTTCATAAGAGTAGAAAATAAATAGGTTAGAGGCAGTCAGTCATATTTTACCAATCTTAGACACAAAGACGGGATTTATTAGATATACATGCACAAAATTATTGTACAACATCAGTAATTGAAATTTCTGAGCCTCGTTAGCTCCTTAAAATACATAAGCTCAAAGCACAACAGCGCACGCAACTTTGTTGGGACCTGAACAATGACGGCTAAGCCATGAATAAATCATAACTGTGTACTTGTAGGTAAATATTGAACTAGAAGCAATTTGTTCCAGTCGACCATTGCTATTTAGCTACGTGTCGTACCATCAGGTAGTAACGTTTGAGCCATGATTAAACGCGAAAATGTTTAAGATCAGCCAGTGAAATAAACATGTAGAAGTGGTTCAATAAGCGCATGCACATTTGAACCATAATAAAAAAATATCGATTTCGACGATAACTGCCTTGTTGGTCGTGTTGGATGCAAGCACGACTGCCGATCTTAATCTATTAATATAAGATTAAATTATATAAATGTATAATTTTTAATTTTTAATTTGCTTTGAAATTAGATGCCTACCCCCGCTTTTCATCATCACCTGGGTTGACTGGTAGAAAATGCCACTTGGCATT
>DVOY01000731.1:0-10494 GCA_018237585.1 Apyrrothrix maculosa | reverse complement strand
TTTTTCTTACGACTTTCTTTGTAAATACCTAAGAGTATCTAACATTTGTGGAATCATTCTAGGTAGTTTATAGCGTTTCTTATAAATCTGACTACAGTATACAAAAATATTTCTTCAAGTACGACTGGCAGTTTGAGAGATTAGCGCGAACAAACAAACAAGACACTGTCAGCTTTATTATATTAATATAGATATAGATTCTGATATGAATACGTTTCGATCCTTTTATGATAAAGTTTTCATAAATCATCAATAATGAATGCACATACAATAGGAATGTTCTTTAAAAAGCTGTTTTGATATGATTACTTTTTTTACAGGTACACATAACGAAACCTTGAAGAGAGAATAAAATATCGATTTGATGAAAAGAATCTAATATTTTGTGACATGGCGGAAGTGGTGGAAAAGAGTGTGACATGGGAAGATGGAGGTAAAATTATGGATTAATAAAATGTAAAAGTAAATAAGTTCAGCGGTGACGGAATTCGTACAAATATATAATTGTCGCACACATTTAATTCGCAATACTCATGAACTTGCAATTGTATCTAATCACAGTCCGTAATGCTGAAATTATGCATGTACAATATTCCTTTAAAATATATCTGATAATTAATCATTTACGAGGAATTGTTGAATTTACCGATAAGCGGGAAATATGTAATAATATAATATATCATTAATACCATATTATGGGAATTGCGGCTAGTTATGTTAAAAATTAGCTTTAAAGGTCGTCACAGATGGAATTATAATGTATATTACCACATATTTAACGGAGCATCACGCCTGTAATCCTTGAAGAGGTAGGCGGAGGAGTGTAGTACACTTCCATGTTTCAACAGTTACGTTTACGTTCCAATATGGAATAGGTAGGTGGTAAGTTTATTGCCATACATCGGGCACAAATCAGACTCAGAGCCACTACTAGAAATTCTATATTTAGAAAATTCCAATAGTACCAAACTGGGATTTGAACCCAGGACGTCTTGATCGGCAGCCGCGCTTGCAACCAATACGACCAACGACGTAATCTACATGTATTAATATATGTACAACAATATATCTAATATTATAGAATGCTATACCAGACGGTAGCTATGCTATGTATATGTCTTTGCGGTCATTATCTGGGCAATAATATGTCTGCCTATACCGAGATACATCTGTTGACATATTTTGACAAAGTGATAAAGTGCTAGAGTAATATCATATTCATGTGTGTGGTCTTGAACTTGAACGTTAATGTAGAAAATATATTTCAATACTATAGTAATGACTGCCTTGTCGGTCGAGTGAGAGCAAGCGTGATTGTTGATCGAGAGCACTTAAATAACAGAAAATCTGCTTAAAATTTTTAATAGTGGTTCGGAGTCTGGATTTGTGTCCGGTGTATGGCAATAGACTCACCCTCTACTCCATGGTGGGACAACGTGGGAGTAGACTACACTCTTCTGCCGACCTCTTCGGGGAATATAGGCGTGATATTAAGTTTTTTTTATATATTGTAACATATGATAATAATTTGCCTTGATATAATATATGTCGAATGGGCAGAAACGCCACGTTGGACGATGGGGAGCACTTTTTTTTGTTTTTCGGGCGGTAAGGACGGTTGTGACTCTGCTCCGCGCTAAACTATCCGCGATCCTAGATTGTTTTGTTTTTGTTTGTGATTTCCGATGTCGAGACCCACCGACGACGATCCCCCGTGAATTATTTCAGACGTATACATTATACCTCCTTCTGTGACGACCTTATTGGTCACAGATCGTATACTTGCTATAAGTAAAAGCGGTCAAAGCACATATTTTATTTTGCTTTATTAAAAACGCTACTTTTATACTCCTATGGTTTGGCATGTATTGTGACTATAGGATTAAGAGATTAAACACTAATTGCTTTTCGCCTTGTTATCTAGATTGAAAATTTTCTAATTACACAATTGAAATTAGTTTGAATGTTTGTATGTTCCATATATTTTATTTGAAGATTTTCTACTCGAAGGTACAATAGCTATTTCCTGCGGAAATAATGTTCGCCTTAGAATATGTAAAAGCCGAGCCATTCTCGGGCATTTCAACCATCCGGTGATAAGGTCATTGTGTAATTAGGGACTTATAATTATTTTACAGATTAAATACATCATATAATTCGGAAAATCTGTCATAATCCCGATATTCACTGTTCTACGTATTACTTCATTCATAAAATATTTTGAGATATGAGTCTTAATGATACAAACAAATTTAAAGAGTAAGACGAAAAGGAAGTCTGTGAATGTATTAGCCGGATTAGATTAACGAGCGGCTTATACGTAGAACTGTCAACAGTATCTAAATACGATAAATATAACGTATTAAGAAGTGTTTCGTAACGAAAATATTTTCGATATGAAAAACAAAGAATGTTAAAGTAATTATTATTCGTAACGATAACTAAGAGTGATATTTGAACATTGATTTTCCTCGTGATGTGTCTCAGCGTCTCTAATGATAATATAATATTTTATAACCGTATAACCCAAGGCGGGGCAGAGGGCGTCAACAGTAGTCTTCTAAATATATTTTATAAGAATGTTCTAAATTGATAAAAACATATCCGTGCTTACGATAGATGTCTTAAGTTTAGGTGATAATTTAGAAGACTTTAAGAGGCATACACTATGAGCAGTGGAACTCATAGTGCGTAACAAGGTATGCACTATGTGAAACTCACTGCTCGTAGTGTATACCTTGTTACTTATATGCATAGGGAAACAACGCTTAAATAATTACCTTTATTTAACTATAAGTTCTAAACCAATTAATTCTAGCCATTTTTCAGTTGCGAAAAATAGAACGCTAATTGTAGACTTGGCTTTTCGGATTTTGTTAAGGACGTTGCAAAACCTTTAGCAAAACGTATGAAAAAGCACACTGAGGAATGATTTCTTTGTAGTTCATAATATGTTATATTGAATCTCAATAGGTCACATTGGTATCAAATCATTGAAACCCTTATTTCGTCCTTCAGGACAGATAAATAAGAAAAATCGTCTGATATTTGCAATGATGAAAATTAACTTTGAACACAACGCAGTTATTTTTGGGATGGAAAAAATTTGTTCTGGACTGAAATTAAGATCTAAATGTGAAATGTATAACAAAAATAAACTTTGCTGTTATTTTTTTTAGAATTTCTGGAGGGGACGTCCGATCCCAGCATATCCGTGATATCGGAGGATGTCCCAACACTGACAGTTGCCGCTATCTTGGGTGTCACAGTGGTCGTCCTCGTCGCCATAGCCGTTGTATTTGTACTAGGAATTCTAATCGATTGCCGACAAAAGTAAGTTAGCGATGTATACAAAAAAACGAACACAATATCTATAACGTAACATCACGCCTGTAATTTCTAAAGAGGTAGGCAGGGGAGTGTAGTACACTTCCACGTTTCACCAGTTATGTTTACGTTCCGTTATGGAATAGGGGGTGAGCTTATACACCGGGCACAAATCCAGACTCCAACTCACTATAAAAAATCGAACTCAGAAAAATCTAATAATCTCCGACTCGGGAATTGATTCCAGAGCATCTCGATCTGTAGTCGCGCTTGCAACCGCTCGCCCAACGAGGCAGTCACAACAATTATCAAAATATAAATTCATTCCCTATAATTGCTGTTTCTTACTCACTAATAAAAATTAACTATTACAATACGGCTGTCCATTCTAATAACTGTGTATTATTGTATTCACAGGAGATTATTAGACAAAAAGTTAGGAGAGGTGAAAGTGAAGCGAAGGAAGAATCTCAAGCGCGGAACCGCTCACCCTGATGTCGACGTCGAGAGCATAGCCCATCACATGGAGCAGCCCGAGCCCACGCAGCCGCCGGCGTGTGTTCTGCAGCACATACCTTGACGACATCATATTGGCACTGTATTTTATTATAGAACACTCATATATAGTTTCTTTACTGTATTTGGTGTCATTCGAATGTTCTAGAATCTTATATATGTGATAGTAAATGTTTGGTACTTTTATAACAATTTATACAATCGCGCTATATAGAATATAAAATATGAATTTATTGATTTATTTAAAATATTATATGTTTGGGTTCAATGTAATATAATATTGTTTAAAATATTTTTATTGGACGTGTTCCTGAAATTGTTACTTATGTTTGTTTGTGTAGAAATTATTTTATGATGATTAAGATGTGATTGTTCAGGTAAACCTTTAAAATTTGTGACTGCAATGTATCTGTAACAATGTGCAATGTAACTGTATGCGTAACTTCTATAATGCGAGACGTTTTTTATTTTGTTCCTCACTCCACATACAGTTTTTATACATAGTAGATATATATGTTTATACTGTATATGTTGTTTATACTGTATTGTCTATTTATTGTAAAGAAATTCCAACAAGGGATACATAATTTAAATATTGTATTGCTATGCCATTCTATCGTAGAAGTCATTAGTTTTGGAATTATATATAGGAAAATTTATAGATCTGTACAGTCGCAAGGTTCATTTTATGTGTTTTTATAAGTCCCTAGCGTAAGATATAAAATATTAGAAATGTTATAAAATGATTGTATAAAAAATGTAGCCAAATATTTTAATTTAACTTTTTAATATACGTTAGTTTGTTTCAAGTGTCTTATTTTATTTTAATGTTCTGAAAGCTTTTAAACAAACCTTATAAACATATTTGATAACATTTCCCGTTTCTAAGATTGATCATAATACTTAATATTTTAAATTCTTCAAACGAACCATTTTAATTTAATCCTGAGGTGTCGGAAAACATTATTCCCTGAGTTCAGTTTTAATCAGTTTCATTAACCTTGTTATTCTGAGGAGAGACCCGTATCCAATAGTATAATTATAAAGGAGTTTAGTCAATACCGCCTGTACCGATTTAAATTTATAATTACGGTAATTAACGGTGAACTCTCATATTAGGACTGAGAGGAATCGAGTTTCTTTGGGCTATTAGCGTGCGACCATAGGTCTCTTTAGAGTTAAACAGTATGTTTTTGCATTGCTACTGATTTGTGAGAAATACTAAGTATCAAAAAACCTTTACTGTACTAGCAAACCTGGCTGCGTTCGGCGGGAGTTGATGAAGAAGACCTCAGGTAGATCCGAAACTAGTCACGCTATCCCGAAAGCCCATACAAGAATCAAGCCGTTACGTAATTTAATCAAACCCACAGCTAGATACAATTATATCACATATTTACGAAACATCGGTAAATAGCTATGGTGAAATGTTACGTGGCTTGAAACATGGCAAGCGACGAACAAAAAAGTGTAGTTCAGGAGGAATGCTGTCTGCACTTAACGATTGACTAGTTCTTGAAGTGGTCAGTACAAAGTGGGGGCGCACTGAATATGCATATGGACAGCTAACAATAGCATACGCACCAACGTCATTTATTTGTACAAAACACTGCAGCTACGCCTAATCACTTTACGAAGAAAATTATCATTTTATTAATCATTGACTCTTGCTTGATAAGTATAATCGGAATGAATTGTATTAGCAAACATTTTAAACAGTTATTTATGCAATATCAACGAAGGCGCACGTTTACATTGTTCTTTTTGTAAAATAATTTGTAATACGTTCGTCTAGACAGTGATTTTTAAATAATAATTATCGATTGTTTTAATCTGGTCTAATCGTACTTTATGTGCATCAAGCGTACATCCTGATCATGGTGATTTAAAGTTTGTTTTTTATAATTTGTGCATTCGTTTAAAATGGGGAATTCAAAATCGAAAAAGCAACCAAGGGAACCGGATAAGTTTTTCGAACGCGAAAAATGGAAGGAGCAGAAAAGAGAAGAATTGAAGAAGAAAAATGTTAATCCAACTAACAAGAGAATCGGGATAAAGGAGCAACCTCTACCTCAAATTGCGCCCGTCTCTACTGTAGCGCCGCCGTCGGCGCCTGCGCATGTCAGGTCCTACGATGATGAGGCTGTAGACCGAATGCGTTTTCAACTTCTTAACGATTCGGATGCATTCTTATTGAACAACATACTCCTATCCATTCAATTTTTCGAGAATTATGAAAGGTGAGTGTCTGCATCATTCAAAATGAACTATTTTTTCAATTCTGATTTAGCTTTTAATTTCGGTCTAAATTTATAATTTGATTTCAATAAAACTGACCATTAACTACAATTTCTAACCGTTAAGTTCATCATAGTAGCTATAGTAGAAAAATAAATCGCAATATGGATTAGTATCTGTAGGAATGATTGTAGTGACGTGGGTAAAAATGATATATGTATCGCAAATAAATACGTAAAAGTTATTCGTTAATTGCACCCCAATTTAAAATATTGATACATAAGTAGGTTATTATAAAATTAGTTTTATTAACCCCTTAGTATACTCTTTATGAGTTAACTAATTTGTATGTACCTGTTCTTTTGAAATGCATACAAAGTGCAAGGTTAATTATAATTTATAACGAATATTGCTATTTTTACAGGACCAAGATAAGGTACCAATTAAAAAGATAGCGATACCACTCAATGCCCATCAACTGCATAATGATCAAATAAAACTGATACTTTCATGCTGGCTCCTATACCTTCGCAATCTTTTTAACCTTTGTGTAAAAGAAAAGCTAATTAAAATGTTAAACTATCAAGCATGTGTGACATTTTTCTCGAATATTCCTATTGTTCTTTCAATTGTGACCAACCTTATAATTCATATAGTATAAAATAGTGTGTAGCATAAAAGATAAAGTAGAATTTACATGCCATAATTTTTTTTACACCGCATGAAACATTCCGACCGATACACCAACGGATATGATATTGAAATAAAATTATTAATCTGATAACATTTGAAGAACCAATTTAATTAGATACGGTTATCGCATGTCGCTGGCGGTGATTACTTTTGATTGAATCAATCACATATTGTACCTACCTATTCTTAAAAGCTTATTGATTGCGTCATGATATGAGCTTGATTACAATTGGTTTTGATTTTCTGCAATAATTGCTCATAATTTAGTTAAACATCTAAGTTGGTAATCAAACCGTTTATCTTTGATTGCATTAAGATATAATATTAATAAGATGACACTGTAACAAGATCAGAAAACTGAATATGCTGTTTTTATAGAAGCATTTAAATTATTTATTAACAAAGCCCAAAATATTATCGCTCAGGACTTAAAGTTTTGTTCGAGTAAAAAAATGAGATTTTCCTTGGAATAATATCCTTTTAATTTTTTTTTGCAGAGAAACTCATCACATCAAGAATAATCCGATAAGCGAGCGCGAACACACTATGGACGCAGCTATGGTACGCAGCCACAAGCACGTTTTCTTCGCTGACAGGCTGCAGGAATGTGTGCAGGAACACATTTACTATCAACGCAGCCGAGAACTTACCGAGCCCATTATTGCACCCAGATTATTTATAATTTATGACAATGTCGAAGCAAGTGAACCAGGAGATACTTCCGACTACTGTGCTGTGCTAGATGCACCATTTTATAAACTGCGCGTTGAAGACAGTAAAGAGCCTGGTATGTTTATATGCTTGATTATTCATATACAGTACTCCCATGAAGTCATTTGACATTTTAGAAATCTTGATGTGTTAATTGGTTTCAGGTTACATTAAACTAAAGAAGACGGAAGTTCTTGAAAGTACACTTTCAAAGGAACAGAACATAAGTAACTTACCGAAATCTAGTTCTGATGATAGTCTTTATACTGATTCAGAGAAAGAATCAAATGATTCTGATGATTCTCCCTATCCAAGCAGGGGAGATGATTCTTCAAATAAAATAAAAATTAAGTTACACGAATCAATTCATAGAGATCTACAACCAAATAGAGCTCGTTTGAGTAGAACGAGAAATAGTACTACAAAAGAAGTGAATGGTAGACCCCAGAAACAAATTACTTTAGAAAGTAATGGCAAGGATAATATTCTTTATAATGGAAGTCAAGATAATCGAAACGATGATTTTGAAATTAAATCTCGTAAATCAATTTTAAAAACTACGCAAAAATGTAATGGTGTAACAAAAGAAAACATAAACCAAATATTAAGAGACAAACATCATGTTTCACTCGAAAATGGTAAAGCTGAGGATACAGAAACTTCAGGTTATAGATCGAATTCAAGTAGCCGTCATGCTGAATCTAGTGAAGCTGAATCGGACTATGGATATTCGACAATTACTGAATCTACAACGCCAAAAAAGGTTGAACTCAGTCTCCAATCGCAATTTTCAAATTGCCCAGGATCTTCAGGCGTCTTACCCGATGAATGTTGGACGCCCGTGGACGTGCGCGTTGTGGAATGGAGCGATGACGAGGACGAGATTAATGATACCTCTTCGAAATTGTCTATATCTAAAAATCTCTATGAGACTAATTATTATCTGAGTTCTATCAATTTTATGAATAACTTTGTTGATAATTTTATAATCAATTTAGGTTCAGGTTTGGGTTTTTCAAATGAGGCTATTAATAATGCTATGACACAAGGTGCAAGTATTTATTGCAACACAGCAAAAAATGGATTAAAACTCAATTATGAAGTGTTTCCTGCTCTTATAGCTGCCTGGCCGAATGCGGCAAATCAATGGATTATACGAGAAAGAAAAATAATTCAGAATCCAAGGACTAATTTTAGTTACCAATGGCCCACAAAATACATGGTAAATAAAGCCATCGGTTTTGGTTGCCTTTTAATACCGATTGGGTTCAGACCTAAACGAGGCGCAAATCCAAATCGAGAGTTGCAATGGAAAATAATATTTCCTGCTGCGGAACGCTATTTGGAAAGTTGTTTGGCACATTCCCATATGAGATGTTATCTATTTGCTCTAACATTACATAAAGCCTTTATGGAAAACGAGGTATCTAAAATAGGCATTGATGCAAGTCATATAAAGAATCATCTGTTTTGGCAGTGTGAAGATAACTATGCAAAGTGGCCGGAAGATCGACTAGGTGAAACATTAAGATTGTTTTTGAGAAGTTTTTATATTCATTTTGGACAGTCTCGGTTACCCAATTATTTTATAGATAATTGCAATGATTTTAAAAGCATACCAAAGCCGTTGCTTCTTAAAGTACAAAGACGGCTAGCTGATATTCTAGAAGCGCCCGTGATGCATTTGCTTCATGCTATTGACAAATTGAAATACACGAAGAAAGATTTTTATCCGTCCTTCAATACTCATCGGCTTTATGATATTCTAACTTGCAAAAACCCGTTACGAATAATAAACCCGAACATACCTGTAACTATTCCCAATTACAACAGTACTGACAGTGAAGACGAATCTAATAAAAACATTTGCGATGGCGTTAAAGCTCATGACAAACATTATTTATGGAAAAAGGAGAGGCAGAGGCAAATAAAAGAAAGAAGGCGGGCAAATATGTACAGTAAAAAACAAAGAATATCAAATAAAGAAGATAGAGAGATTAAACATAATGTAAGTATGCGTAGCTCATCGACAAGTATCATTATTATTATATTTTGGAAAGTCAATCAGCCTCATAGCACTGTTTAAAACATTTGTCACCTTAATCTTTAATGCATTTCTATAAGTTAAAATGTGAATATTATGTACATATGTGTGTATGTGAATGTATGTCAAAAATGATATAAACATAATAAACGTAACCGGTGAAACGTCTGCCTACCTCTTCGGGGTTTATAGGTGTGAAATACGTTATATCAAAAATATTTATATTTCTTTCACAGATAATTTTGCCCGCAAAAATGGAGTCAGAGCGTCGTCGCTTGGTACTAGAATTTTTTATACCCCACTTCATTGCTATGGCGCGTTCCAGCGAAAAGTTTGAAGCTATAAGACAGGCTGTGATTTATTTGGAACAAGCTCAAAGGCTTTGTATTATTCTACGCGATGAACCTGCCGGAGATGTGACGGCCACTGAATATCTTGATGTTATTCGTGACAAATTGGTCGATTGTAAGCGAAAATTAGCAAATCAGGGTGGTTTTAAGTTGCCAACACGAGGAGAAAGTGTACTCGAGAGAAATGTTCAGAATAAACCAATTCGGAAACATCGTCCTAAATATGAGCACATTATTAACCAAGATTCTCCAACGGAAACTCTTGGTAACGCTCCTTTTTCGTTTGTTGACATACATGTTGAACCAAATTCAAGGCCAGAGATAAAAAAATTAGAGGATATGGGACAAGAAGAATCTAAGTTATAAAAATGATATTTTATAAGAACATCATGAAGTATAAGGTTATTTCCGACGTGTGTATCTCTCTAATTGTCGTTGTGTTCATAATATTTAATTCCATTTTTTACAACATATTTTTTGGCATAGGATAGCTTTATATCGTAATTGTGAATCTCTTCTGCTTAATGACTGTAGGTGTATAAAATTAAAAAAAATAAAGTTTTAGGTATAAGACAATAAAATAATTTGCACTTCTACATATTTTATTGTTAAAAT
>DVOY01000730.1:0-10494 GCA_018237585.1 Apyrrothrix maculosa | reverse complement strand
TCACAATTCTATGACACATACATATTCGTAAGCTCATCATCAATAACAAGCTCATAATGAAAGTGAAGTTAATATTTCTTTGCTTTTCACTGCGCCCACGGCTTCGGTATTGTACGGTATAGAGCCAGTCGCGCATCGGTGAAATGAATCAGCGGTTAATCATTCCGACCGTTAATTTCTGAGACCGACAGACAGCTCATCGATTCTGATTCACGTACGAGGCAACGCTTACTGCTCCATGCGAATGACGGGTGTGTGAACGATTAGATACTTTCTTTGAAGCATAAATTTTTGATGGAAGTCGGACAAGACATGCTTTTAGAGTCTTATCGCATTCAAAATTCTTCTAATATGGGACACTTAATATCTTGATTATTATACAGATACATCATTCACACGTCGATATTATCTGAAATTGTCGTTAACAATTATCTTTGAAATCCATTTCAGAACGTATAAATTGTACCATAGAATGTATTTTTCCTGACGCTTATGTCCTATGTTCTAAAACGTATAACACACGTAATATCATAACGTAACGTAACATCACGCCTGGAATTCCCGAAAAGTTAGGCAAAGGAGTGTAGTACATTCACACGTTTCACCAGTTACGTTTACGTCCCAATATGGAATAGTTGGTGGGTCTATTGCCATACACCGGGCACATGAGAGGGCATGTGTAATACACAATTGTCTAAATAGACAATGAGTATTGACAGTGTATTGACAGTTGATAGAATAATAAAGAGTACTTATTCCAGCCGATGTTTAATACTCAACGTTTTCCTGTTAGAACAATGAAAGTCAACAATCCGCCAGACAAGGTTTGTTTGACAATATTTCATTCAAAGAATCACTGCGGCGACTTCCCGAAACTGGTATCTACTTACCTGTGCAATTTTAACTCGAAGTACGACGTTGACATTATTTGTATGTCCTTGCCATTTATCTTGTCTTAGTATATTTTAACAACATAATGAAGACAAATAAGAAAAGGCACTTCAATTTCTGCCTTCCCAGTTCCACATCCAAAAAACAGAAAAAAATCTACATAATCCCTAGGAATTCATAAATACATGAACAACCTTTGACGGAAAAAAAACCGTATGTGAATTTGCCAACGTTCGCTTGCATGAGCTGTGTGCGTAACATTTATTGCGAAGTCGAGAATGTGGTGCGAAAATATTTAAATTAACCGCGAAGGATGTAAGCATCATCAGAGATTAAATGAGAATCAATGAAGATAAGCAGATTTTCAGGAAAGGGTGTTCAATCGACGTAGATTTGAATGACAATTAACTGATGACAGAAACACAAAGCATCACCCGTCAGCCGGCGAATACTTCGTCTATTCCTAGCCCGACCTCGTTCGAAAAGTTAGAGCGATCCAGCTTTAGTCAATTGCCGGATTTGTGACCTAGACGCATCCAATGTCGTATTCTTTAGTGTACACCAAACCAGCGACGTGGACTTGGAATTTTTCCCGATGATAAGCAGCAAATCGAATGACCTTTCCGCAGCATTTAGTATGCAAATTATATAATGAAAGCCTGTGAACCATCGACATCGCTAAGCCTCATCGCTTCGTATTATACTTGGTATTTACATTTTAATTCTTATGTTGTGTCCCAAACAAAATCTTTATTTTCACATTAAAACATTTAATATTTTAAAGCACGTACCTAAAAGACTGTTTTCTAGCCTCTGCTTAAAAAATCTGAAACGTTTCTAACACTCATTTTTCTACCAATCAACCTTTTTTTAAATTTATTTTGCTATAGGCTCGCGTTTGACTGCTATCCCACCTGATGGAAAGCGGGAAGCACCCTAGAATGTAGCACGCTTGCATAGTAAATGCCTATTCACTCTTGGCTTGAATAACTACAGGTTGTATGAATCGGGAAAAATAGGTACCGGCAGGGAATTCCACTCTTTCGCAGTCTGTAGCAGAAACGATTTAGCGAACCGTTTCGTCCTGTTCAGCGGGGTGTCTACAAAATATGGATGGTACCCTGCCGTACGTCCAATGGTAGAACAGGTGGGACCAAATTATGTAGCTCCAACTAACTTTTGTAGGACAAAAGTCACGGCAACTTCATTATAGTTTGGTTAAACTAATATGGCTTCATAGAAGGATCGGTGGGATTATGTGACTTCAGTTTACGGAATATTCCGCTTGATTTAGTTCTATCCCGTGTCCAATATTATTAAGCATTTGTGTTTATTTCGCCGGACTAACTTTCTGGGTGAACAAATATGTGCCTTGTAATTTCTATCGTATCCCCTAGCTTTTTTATAGCATTTAGACTGTCTTGATTCTAACCTCTAGAACTATACACATATTCTACCAGGTGTTTTACAAGACCAAAGCTTTTTCATAACGACTTTGGAATGTATGCAAGGGTATAATTCGGACGCATCATCGTCATGCCGTAATGCTATTGTAAAACTACTATTCTGTGTTTCAGACTTGTATGCATTATATACCTTGCGGCCTGCAAAGGCACAATTAAATGCCCTGAGTGCATACGAGCAGTAGCGTAGGCGATGCCCGCATGCCTGAAGTAGAGATTATAGCCAAACACCTCAAGCCGGTCATAGAATTCATATATATAAGACACCTATGTCCAGCCGTGGACTTAGGCTGATGATGATGATGATAAAGATATAGAAAGCAAGACACATTTTTCTGGTCTTGATAGTCTTAATATGTTCAGTGAGCCTTATTGGTAGGACAGTTAATATCAGATGAACCTCTTCCTTTTTTATTCTTACTAATGCTAGACGAAACTCCTGTAAGTAGATAGTCTACCTTTTAATTATTCATGAAACCACAACGCACCCATGCTTAGTTCTTCGTGGATGAAACAATACCATTAAGTATTCGCAATAGTTCTCGCAGCGTAATGTTTATTGATGACTGCGGAGAGTTCATTTAAATATTGTGTTTTACTTGGTGTAATCTCAGTACACAGAAACTGATTTTTTCTAGTTCCTACAGTGATAATACGATTATTTCCTACAGTAATAAATTAATTCTGAGCTGTCTTCGAAGTATTTATTATCTTTGTGTTTTGCATGATCACTTGTATACTGAACTAAAACGCTGCAACCAAAGATGCACATGTAGATGACCTTATGTAATGTAGAAAACTCATTTCTTTCTGATACCAATAACATCCAGTATGAAAATAGTTGAACATTACACATTTCCTTTCTAACAGTCTATTTGATTTTTTCTATCTCTCATCTATCGAGCGCACATAAGCTCATTCATTGTGTATAATGGTTTATTTTTTTCTGGACATTTTTTTATGAACACTCCATTAAACTACCTATGTGGATTCTACACTTTATTGCAAAGATTTATAGATCATAATCCAATGAATAATATTGTTCTCGATAATAGCACACTTTCGTCAATGGGTCACTGGTGCGCCTAATGGCTTTATGGATTTTGTATATGAAAGTGAAGATTATTATGTGTGTTTATCGGATAAATATCAAAGGAAAGTATGTTTGCGATTAAACTTTTTGCTACTGTCATTGGTTTTAATAAGTGAAAGGTCTATCGTTTTATCAGTCAGACTTCATGTTAACAGAAGAGAGTTTTCGAAATGCATTCAATGAGGAATTACCTTTATATAATTATGCAATTTGTCTGTTGGTTTTTTTCATCTTTGGACCGTTGGACAGAGCTGTCCTTTCAAAATACATTGGATTAAGGCCGCAGTGTACAACGCGCTAGAATCGTAAGATGTTTAATATTATTACAATTTGCCACATACTTGTGACACCTATAAGAAGACCTACTTTGATCCTTCACCGTTATCATCATCATAAACCTTTTATATTCCCATTGTTGTACTCGAGTCTCCATGAATGAATAGGATCAGAATGAATAAGGCCTTAGTCATTTTGTAACCAAATTTTTATTTTATTACCCTTTAAAGTTATGTTGAATGAACTAATGTGTTGTCCCAGTTGTAGAACTCGGTGATGTATTTCAATTTATTGGCTGATGGAAAAATCACATTCATCTGTCAGGAAATCTATGTTAAGTTAAACGTGATTGTATAATTTTTGAATTAAATTTTAACTAAGTAATATGTTTAAAAATATTTTTCGTGTATATTTAAATTAGAAAGAAACACCCAGTCAACTACTGGCTGTAAAAATTTACGCCAATTTCAGGTCTCTACTGAATGGCACGAGATAATTCTGAAGTGTTCTTTTTTCTATACGAAATGAGTGAATTGAAGACATGCCCCACTAATGTTCACTTTAGGAACGCTACGTATTCCGTAATTTACTATCGATTTATTCGTGATTTTAAATATTACGAACGAAGAACGGGCTGCTTTTTCGTTTAACTTGCTAAAGTTGGCTCGTCTGCGAATAACCGAAATTCGCCAATAAAAAAGACAATCAGACTTTCAGTTAGCTGACAGTAATTGTTTCTGTGGTATGTCATTATATTTACATTAGGGAGCGAAACGCGACAAATTCTTTTCGCTGTCATGCGCTCGGCGCCCCGCGGCTGTGGACAGCTGACGTACCTATATATATTACACGTGCCTATAATGTACCGAAATAAAGTAATAGGAGATATTCCCAAGGGTTAGGAACCCGGCTAGCGCGGTGGACTTCATTTATTCAGAACTACTCACAATGGAGGCCCTATAGGAATACGAAGGGTTTAATAACCTTTGTACACATTGATGTCAGGCTCCGAATTCGATATAGTGATATTGCTGGTATCAATATAAATATTTTATACGCACGAAACCTGTAAAACATTAATTATATACAAAATGCTATAATGTTGTCCGGTAAGTTTTTTTTCTCGCATAAACAAGAATTTTATGAATCTCCGCGATTGCTTTGCGGGTATCGCGAGTACACACGTACCCTAAAGTAACGTCGAGTTACTTGATATATCACCGTGCGTCGTAATGTACGCGCGAGTTGTTTATCTGGCGAAACGATCGCTGAAGTTTATTCAGTGGCTGCATGTGCACCTTTCATTATAGCTCTCTATCGCGGACGGCTGGCAATTGCATTCATATTTCTAGCGAGTACAACGTCTCCGCGTACCACTGCCAACTATCTTTCATCAGTTAAATGTGAATTTCATGGGTGGAGTTTTTCATGTTCACGTGTACGTTTTGTTTTTTAGTATAATATTTATTCAGCTTCATCACGCTTGTTATCATGTATAACGCAGTAGGTACCTATAAACTGCTTACTGCATTAAAACATCTATCCTTACATTGAAACATCTATTTTTACATTAAAACATCTATCTTTACATTAAGACATCTATATATACATTAAGACATCTATTTTTATATTAAAACATCTATCTTTACATTAAAACATCTATCTTTACATTAAAACATCTATCTTTACATTCAAACATCTATCTTTGTATTCAACCATCTATCTTTGTCTAAAAACCGTTTCATTATTAAATTGAAATGCATTATATGCCGGTGCGCAGTATTGATCAATCATAGTTTGAAATATTTTACTATAGACCAGTTTATGTTTCATATACTATTTATAGTTCTAATTGTACAAAATTTTTGTGACTTCAATGTCGGAAAGTCATTGTTTCTGACAATCCACCATTCCGTGAGCGTGTTTTTCGGGTCGTGTATTTCGTGGAAAATGACTCGTTTCGTTTCATGGACAGAGACTTGATGCACGCCCTTCCGTTTATCGGCATCTTCTATAAATCTGATTACCTTAACGGGAGAAATCGTGTCTTTTTATGCCAAAGTTTACATTACAAATTAATTGTATTAAGTATTTAAATGCATCTGTAAACGTGTGCAAAGATTTCAACTGTGAGGTAGAAATTGTTGACAGGGTTTAACTATAGACAGCTTGATGATCTACTCTGCCTCTAATTTAACGTAACATCACGCCTGCACTCCCCGCAGTGGTAGGCAAAGGAGTGTGGAACACAGAACACAGATACAATTTGCATCTAATTTGTGTTAATTATTTTATTGTCTTTAAATTGTTATAGCGTTCTCGGTTACTTAAATCAGTCTTCCCCATTAATTATCAATTAATCACATTAATCCCCATTATTAAAATGTAATTCCATAACATTTAAATGTTAGCAATTATTTCAATCGTTTTACTACGTGTCAATCTGACTCTATTCAATTGTTCAATAATTATAAGTATGTTATGTACTAAAAGTTCGTTGGCGATCCTTACAATAAATAATTAAATAAATTAATTTGAATTAGTCAAATTTAAAAACTCCCTATTCTATTTACTCGTTTCATGCGCTGCCCTCCTTGGGTGCTTAACATTCTTCATATTACAACAATCTTAAGCAAGAGACATTTCATAAATTTTTGATACTGCGCCGAACTCGTTAGTAGCAACACGACTGCTCTTAATTATTGCAAATCAATGCAATAATACCTCGCTTATCATAATTATCTAAATAATCAGAAGCGAAGTCGGCGGCCAAGCGCATAATTTAGCTATATCTCTCTCTCTCATCAGAAACCAGATCGTACCGGTCGAGTAGTAGGATTCGCATACCCAATAGAACTAGATCGAACAACGAATTCAACTCTCCTTCGCAGTTTACCTCTTCAACGATTATACCTTGCACAATCTTGGTTGACAATTCATCTGACGTTTTAAGGACATCAGTCCTATATTGGTCCCGCGGAAATTTACATATTTCATTTGCAATACCATACAAAGTTTTAAATATGAAAGATTTTGTAATAAATTTGCTGGCGATTTGCAGGATCTATGGTTAAGTTTTAACAGGATTATTGTATCTTTTTTTAAGTATAAGCGGTGGTTGCCATTATCAGATTTTGTTACATTTATGTTACTACCTCTTAAAATACGATTTTGACTTTTCCGCCATAAATTTAATAATCTAATAACATCAAATTATGTACTCTGTTATTATATTTTTTAATTAATAAATACATATAAGAATGAAAATCAGATAAGCTTCTATGTCCCGCTCGCTCGTCTCGTTCCATAAAAAGTACGACGACTGGGATCGATAGTGCAAACACGGCACTGACACAGCTTTATCTGATCAATCTAGATTGCACTAACGTACTTCCCTACGGCTCACTTGTCCCATGAGAGCAATGCTCCACCAATAAATGTTATAAAACTAAGCTAGAATCGGAAAAGTCTGTAGACCGTACAATCAATAGGAAAACAAAGTTTTGTACAAACACATACATACATTCGTACATTTACAGGTTTTTATCGTATTCCAAAATCGACGTTTTAAAATTGTGTTTTATACTGTTGCGTCAACGATCTTTACGTAAACATCGTCGAACGTAAATTGTTACGTGTACGTGTATTTTAATCATTAATTGCATTCATTCGCATCACGTCGCCGTCATCGTACATAATTGTACCTCTCGCTGACCAGTGATTCATTGTTGTAAACATTTTAATGATGCCCATCAGTATAGATAGAAATTAATTGAACCTTCCCACTGTAATTAAGGATGCCATAATGTCTCGTACGGCTCCCTTTTATAAAAAACTGAACAGAGGTAAAAAAATGGCGAACGGAGAATCTTTGACTGCCGATCTCTTGTTATAAGAGTTTAAACGTAGTGAGTTTCAAAGTAGATATAGTATGAGAAATGCAGACAACTCATCGGAAACTAAAGAGAGCGCGCGCTGATGTAACAAAATTGATTTTATATTGATGCTTTTCTTCATAAATAATTACACAAACTAGATGTTTTTGCATCCAGACAAAACGAAAATATTCGTGGTCGTCACCCAAATTGTCCTGAACAGTATTCAAATCCAAATACTCCATCTCAATATTCAGGATCACTAACGACTGGACCAACAAACCAGTCAAACAACATAAGTTTTCGTTCCACTTTGTCAACACGTTTTGAGGTTACGGACAAAGCAAACGGCGATTAATGGCTGGAAAAATAGACAGGCGGTCTATTTTGATCCAAAATCATGTCAACGTCGGCTAGCCAGGCAGGCACACTCGATAGACATTAAATCATCCAAATCTACTGAATAAAAGTGTTTATTTTAATGTCTGCACGTATTTGGCTTCAAATTAGTTGCTTTCCTCCTCGATACTTCTTTTCATGTAATTTTTTTTTGAACTACTTCATTACAACGTTAGCTATAATGTCACGATCACGCGACATTCACATCTTAACCTTTTCCAAAATCTCAATCTTAACCAAACATAAGCGTTGTTTAATTTTGCAACGATGATACAAACACATACCCACTTTGGCTTCTCGAACATCGCGAAATTTGACAAATATTGCGTCATACCAGAACCTAAGCAAAAAGCTCAAGGAAACACGAGACCGTTTTATCGCGCAAGCTTTTTCGTACCAAACTTGGACGTGTACAGACATGTCTAGCCACCGTTATCTAACCGATCTCATCTCAAACCACTTAACGGTATGCGCACATCCCATTAGTGGCCCGAAACGTGTTCGCAGAGCGAGCTCGGATAGAACGGGCTGTAGATGTAATAGCTCTAACGACAGGATATCAAGGGCGCGACGAAAGTCTTTAGGATGTGTGTCTAATACAGCACGGGAGAATAATAATAATAATGATCATAAAAATTATTTAATCCTATAAGGCTTCCACACTAAGCTAAAAGCCTGTCTCGTGGAAGAACGGGAGATCTGTAGAACGTCTAATACGCAGAAATAAGAAACCCAAAAATGGCTTATGGCTCATTATAAGATACAGTTTAAGCCAAAAGAACATAACGTAACATCACCCCTATAACCCCCGAAGTAGGCAGAGGAGTCTAGTGTATTAAGCCAAATCAGTAGAAATCTCTTTACAAATTGAACCTAGCTTTACGAATGCTCTTAGTATAGCGCTTTACATGTAACCATTTGAATACATTTTTGGTACTACTTTCAAAAACCAAATTTGTCATTCGTACAAGTATATAGCAAAGCCAGACAAAGATAGTTTTCCGTCTGTAATAAAGATTGATTATTATACATTATCGGTATATTCTAGCTCTGTGTGTTCCGCAGTAAATTCGCGGAACGACGTCGTTTGCAGAGAAATGTATGACCTTTAAGTTGGTAAAACAGGTACAATTTATTTGAAAGGACTGGTCTAATGGAAAATGCCGTGGTAATTCTTGCTATTTATTTAAATAATGTGTTACAAACATAACTTCATTTGCATTTTCCACATTTCGGCAGCGGCTGTATTTAAATCCATAGACAATTCATTTTTTTAAATTATACATATGGTCATATCATGTCGGTCTAGATAAAAAAAATTGAATGCTGAATTTATAAATGTTGCTTACGTACTTTATATAGATTTATTACTTTATATAGATTTATTACTTTATATAGGTTTATTACATTTTTGTGTATCTTTTACTTGCTACAGATCAATATACATTTTCGTAATATTCAATAATCGACGGAACACAGGACCAAGCGCTATATCCTCGCCGTCATATTCACGCTACTGTATTTAGAATACGTTAACCTTTCCTCAACCTTAACCTCCGCCCGTAACCTTTTGAAAATTAAACCTAAAAGCAAAGCAGCTTTTAGTATAACATATTAGCTGAAATGAAACGAGACATGGTTTCGTTTTAATTAGAATTCAATTTGATTGATGAATATGAGATTAAAATAAAACCATTTACGAGTGATTTTGAGAAAATTAACCTTTATATAAGATTAATTCGACTTTTTAATTCACTGTAAGTCTACAGGCTGGATGTCGTGCCACCTTATGCGTCTTAAGAGTGTCGTCTAAACTATTGTTGGTAGTTTCATTTATTTACGTCGCTCACGACCATCATCTCTATTTTATAAAAAGTGCGATGAGGAAACTACGAATGTGTAGTTTACGTTGGATGACAAGTCAAAATGATGCTTCGTGAGGTCAATTTAATCGTCGTTTATAATCGTTAATAATAAAAATGTCAATACAGTAAAACTGACTTTTCCCTTATATTATAAATATTATAATTGAGCGTGGACAAAAATGTTTAAATCATGCGAAATATTTTAGACTGTATAAATTGTATTCTAAGAACGTAACATCACGCCTGTAATCCCCGAAGAGGTAGGCAGAGGAGTGTAGTACACTCCCATGTTTCACCGGTTACGTTTAAGTCCCATTATGGAATAGGTGGTGAGTCTATAGCCACACACCGGGCATAAATCCAGACTCTGAGCTACTACTGGAAATTATAATCTTAGAAAAATCCAATAGTACTCGACCCGGGATTTGAATCCAGGACCTCTCGATCGGCAGTGGCGCTTCCTACCAACACGACCAACGAGGCGAGAATGGCATCTACTCCTTTTACACCTATTTTTAATAGATAAAGAAAATTGAATATAATTCTAACAATGTATACGGCGGATAACAGACACTTTGGTTTTTATTACAAATTATTGACCAACGAAAATTTGCACACATTGTTTAAGGTTG
>DVOY01000729.1:0-10494 GCA_018237585.1 Apyrrothrix maculosa | reverse complement strand
CGAAACCGGCGTGTATGTATGAGGAGATTGATGAATATTGAAGGAGGATGGGAAGGTCTGTAAGGATAGAGATATTTGGCATTCGGTGCTCTCTGCCTACCCCGTCAGGAACCTGGCGTGAAGATGTGTGTATGTATGTAAATTTAATGGACAAAATGCAGAAAATGTTGCTTGAAAACAGGATAGAGTTACGTGGTGGTAATTGTGACGAGTTATCTTTACAAGCATTCATTAACTCTACTAAATCATAAAATACTGATTCGTCATTATCATCTACCCATTTGTAGCCCAACTATTAGACACAACTCCCACCTCAAAAGGAAAAGGTTAAAGACCGTAGTTTAGAACATAGTATATCCTCAGAAATATCCACGCTTTATTGAACGTGACCAGTCCCATGTGAGCCTCTCGGCCTATGGACCATCTAAATGTCATTATCGTCTCTTGATTTATAATAACGTTTATCGGCGTGATCGCCATATTAGCGTTACGATTCAGTCACGAATCGATATTAAATCGGTAACTATTAAAATCGAATCAGCGGTTCAGGGTTGAACATTTTAAAACATCACCGAAGGCAACGTTCCCAAATCGTCGTGAGCTGCATCGAAAATCGTCAACTGATAATGTCTGGTAAGATTTGTATAAACGGTAAAGCTAACATAACCATAACCTTGAAGGTATTTATTTAATTGCAAATTTAACTGGCGGTTGTTGGCTTGCAAATTGCAGAGTCCAGACTAAGTGCCAGTGGTCAATGAGACTAATGACTTGGCATGTGCTAGAAGAGGATCTATTGGTTATTAATAGTTTTTAATATAATAATATCTTTGGACATCTCCACACACGGCCATTTGATCCCAAACTAAGCATCAAGAGAGCTTGTGTTACGGTAACCGGACGGCTGATAAACTACATATATACTTAGAAATATATACTTTTATAGATATTTTGTTTACACCCAGACACCAAACAAATATTTGTGCTCACTACACAAATATTCTGGGAGGGGATTCGAACCCACGACCCCCGGCGCAGCAGTCAGGTTCGTTAACCACTGCGCCAACGCGCCAGTCAAACTAGTCAATAACTATTGTCGAAACTGTTTATATATTTAAAGACAAATACGAAAACGTCTTTCAATTCACTACTATTTATCTGGACTTGGAAAGATTTACAAATTATATACTAAAACGAATATTACAGCGATACATTTACGTATATTTGATTTACATTCAATTAATATCATTATATTAATTGTAGTGGTTTATCATTTCAAATATGTATAAACTAATATCATAAATGAAAATGTAATCAAAATCAAAATATAGAAGAAGCGTGGAAAATCTGTATGTATAGAGATATTTGGCATTCGGTGTTCCCTGCCTACCCCGTGAGGGATCTGGCGGGACGATATGTGTGATCAAACCGGCGCGTATGATAGAGTGTTGAATGTAGACGAAGCACGTCAAGTCTGTAACGATAAAAATAGTAGCCACTCAGTGCTCTCTGCCTGTCCCATAAGGGAAATGACGTAATGATATAATAATAACAAAAGTGATTATACGTTTGTGTGTGTGACATGTTCATTCAAAAGTTAGTGGACCGATTGTGTACTAAGGCGGCTGGAACCTTGGGCAACGTTGGTATACTTGTGGAATGTTTAAGTTTTTGTATAATATTAACCAAATTCCATAATCGTCGGCTCAGTATTCCTTATTACAAACCACTCAACCAACTTATTGCCCATAAAAATTAATCCAACCATATTTTTTCTCTTACATTACACCCCTCTACATTCCACAGTTGCATACATGTGTAGACTCGGACTTAATACACGATTTTAGGTCATTACGAGCCACGAACATTAGCACGTCGTGGTACACAACACGTCCAACCAATACGGCGCTTAAAAATGCTGATGATTGACTTCCTCCGCGTGGGTGGAACGGCTTCGGATTAAATTAACAAGATTAGATTGGCTTAATGGCTGTGAGACGAGCCAGGCGTCGATTGTTATAATTAGTGAGTCAGCTATCAGGTCATGGAGATCTAACATTTGAATTCAAATATCACTTCCGCGTGTCGTGTTTGATGATCAGTTAACTTTAATTGTCCATGGTGGTTAAATATCGTTAATATATACAGCTGTTAATTCTATGGAGTTTCTTACAATGTTAACATCGTCGCAGAAATGCTTATTGGCGTTTTAAAACTATCTTTGGACGAAATTCAAATACTTTTGCCCTTATCTTGATTTGATTCTCACCTAGTCTGGACTGTATAATATACCTATGCTTCTACGGAATAATATCTCAGAACACAGTCGGTTCAAGCAGGGCGATCAGGCTTCCAATGCGTATTGATTATGCTTTACATCATAAGTGGGCCAACAACAGTCCACTGGTAAAAATAGGCATCTTTCAAGGTACACCACTGAGTCCATTTTTTGACTACCCAAGTTCGGTTTCCGCCAGCAGCCCAGGGTAAATCTTTTAACATATGTAGTGCAACTTTAGGTTCAAAGAATTATTTGATGAATTATTACTTATTAAATTACATGCTATACTTATTATCAAATAGATCAGCTAGCCGGGTTTGATGTATTGCATAGGACTTAAAAACTACTTAAAAATAAACGTTTGGCCAAATTTTTACATTGTTTGTAAGAACTCAGACTTCCTTCCAAGTGTCAAGATTCAAGTAAAGTTGCATTAATTTTATATACGTAACATCACGGCTGTATCTACCCGAAGAGATACGCAGAGGAGTATAGTACACTCCCACGTTCCACCAGTTACGTTTACGTCCCATCATGGAATACGTGGTGAGCCTATTGCCATACATCGGGCACTAATATAGTGACCGAGCGATTCAGTGAGTAATAGGAAGTTGGGATAGGTTCGCCTTTACATAATTGTATATCTTTGTTAAGAAGATGGGCCTGCGAGGAAATAAAAATTGGTTCCAGTTAAGATAAGTATCGGAAATTGTTCTCAAAGGAGGTCCAAGCTATGAATGGAAGGTGTGAGCAGATGAAAATGGCCCGACAATTACATACAATCAGTTGTCTTATGAATACAATTATGTGGTTAATGAAATAAAGATGCGTATATAGGATAAATATCGAATAAAAATTAAAAATTCTGGGGAAATACTTTCCGAGCAATATTATCGCCAAGAAGGGGAAACTTCGAGCTATGTGTTTTTGTATTTATTTGCGTATATTATTGTGCATCCTACGGTAAAATAATAGGATTTCCGTTCGAATTTAGCAACATCTGTTCGATTGTAAGTAGTTAATAAGTATTTTGAAAACATCGAATATCACTAGTTCATCTGCATTACGATTTGTTATCTATGTAGTTTCAGAGAAAACTTTCAAGATACTTTGACTTCAATATTGCAGTTAAACTATAAAATGATTTCTATAGGACGGATGGTATAAATTGGATGAGACCCAAAAATGGACTTAATGGCCCTTGAGTGATATTTATATTCAAGTAGTCTTACTTCGAAATTAAATTTCATTCAAATTCCAAAAACTTGCTCTGTATCTTACAAATTCCATTTGTAACGTCAGTTACTCAAAATCATTTAAAACACGCCCGTTTTGTATTTAAACATAAAATGAAAGCTTTTGAACTCGAATAGTTAATACAGCCACAGTCTGTTCAAGAATCACATCTATCATCGACAAAACAAATTGGATATCTCGATTTATCAACGAACAAAACGATCAACACACCCACACAAAAACACACGCACACACACACGCACGCTATATTAATTATAATTAAAATCTACTAAACTATTAGCATATAAATCACGAATTACAACGGAACAAGATCTGTCATCTCGGGACCAAGTCAGGTAAGTTTCATTGCAAGCGGGAAGCGAGGAACGACAAAATCTGGCAGTTTATCTAATCTTCAATAACAATCCCAAAGCCTAATCTCAAAGTCTTATTTAATAATAATAACTACTAATAATACAAACTCTTAGCACTACGAAATTCTAAAGTTTCTCCATCTCTTGGCGCCACGGACACGGAGAAGTCTCAAAATTATCATTCGGATAGCATCTGAAAACTTTCTGTATAGAATGTACGAGTATATGTAAATCATGTCCTGACCATTCGCCTCCGGTACGACAAGTCAGCTATGATGACGGATTGAATTAATAAAGTAACTAAAAAGGCCCCATTATATTGCGGTATTGAGATGATGTGGATATTGTGACTCTCAATTCAAATATTAACACTTATGGTTTGTATAGAGCTGACATAGTATGTACTAAATTATCAGATGCTCTTTCAGGTGAGATTAGTGAGGCGGACTGCTGAGCCAGGGGTTGTGAGTTCGATTCCCACCTAAAACAAACAATCGTACGATGAGCACAAGTTTATATACATAATATATATTTAATTATGGACTTTATCAGGTGTCTGGATTGTGAACGCGGGCTCTGCCTAGCTTGGGATGACCGCACTTGACGTATCCCTGTTTCTTTACCGCGTATGTTTATATTAGTATAAAACTATTTTATGTAGTATATATTGAAGCTACATAAAGTTAAGCACTAACTGGGAATTGGATGACAATTTTGTATTGTATTTTAAACAAGAATACGTTTCCAAAAATATTGAAAAATCTATAGCAGAGTTTTATATAGACATATAATTGAATGTAGTTGTGCTTTTAATATTGAATAGCAGAGTTTTATATAGACATATAATTGAATGAAGTTGTGCTTTTAATATTGAATAGCAGATATTTATATAGACATATAATTGAATGAAGTTGTGCTTTTAATATTGAATAGCAGAGTTTTATATAGACATATAATTGAATGAAGTTGTGCTTTTCATATTGAATACTATGATATTTTTGTATGTGTATATGCATTAAAAAAATATGTTTAATTTTTATAAGTTTTATGTGCTATTTTTACATATACTATGCAAAGAGAGTTATAAGAAAACTGTTAGAGGATTAGACGCGGTGACAGAATCAGTTTCCGCCACAAAAGCCAAGCCTACGTCCATTGATTTATGATTTCCACGCAAATAAAGACTGGATTGCTTTGCATTCTAAAGCGGTAAAGCTTATTTTAGCGTAGCAGAAACTCGATACCGGCGGAGCCTGCTTAGTCATCTCATCAGACACGTTGTGTAAAGCATATATCATGTTCTAGAAGCTAATTTGGTTAATAACTCTGACAAAATCGATAGAAATATTTCATGCCACCTTTCCTGATATAAATATGCTTACGCTGTTTATGTAGCTAAAACCAGGCAATAATGAATTTATTTAAAAAGTCACTACTTAACTTTAAATAACAAATATAAATTATGAAACTAAATAATTCAAAATATTATTTCCTTTTTTGTACAAGCTCCGTCGAAAATCTTAAGTCGAAACTTAGCAATATTTTATGTTATTGATATAATTTTGTAATAAATACACAAGTTTCTTTGGAAATCATTTCACAGATCAATAAATACTCAACTAATTCTAGTTCGAAAAATTGTGTATCATATCACACGACAAGCAAATATCAATATGGAAACATAATTTTGGTCTTATCAATTCTCTTTAAATCGTCAACAAATCATTTACTCCCGTAAAGCATTTAAGTTATTTGCAAAATTTTGATCCTTTTCTAACATCACGCCTGTAATCCCCGAAGTGGTAGGCAGAGGAGTGTAGTACATTTCCACGTTTCACCAGTTACGTTTACGTCCCAATATGGATTATGTGGTGAGTCTATTGTCATACACTGGGTAAAATACAAAACTCCAAGCCACTACTAGAAATTCTAAATGTAGAAAAAATCCTTTGATCCTTGTGATTGGCAGTTCGTTCTGAGAATATTCAAAATCTCAACATGAACATATATAAAGAGAAAAAGGAGCGTTCATCACGATGTAAATCCAATTCTGTGAGCTGATCCTGTGAAATTAGATACAAAAAATCATTCCGTCTGTATTAATGCAACGCATACATTAGCGGGCGCATTGTTGAGACCACAATGGCGTACTGAATCAAAGCGTATAGTAAGTTTAAAAATATCGCCCGCACTACATAGATGATGTATACCCCCGGGCACCAGGGCTGTGGGCCGTGGATCCTTAATATTTCCTCAGTCGTAATTTAGTCTCATGAATTCGAAATTTACAACCTATATTCATTTATGAAAACTAACAACTGCAGAAGACACACGTCAGGTCTGTAAGAATAACAACAATGTTACTGACTTGACGTGTCAGCCTATCCTGTAAGAATAGCGTGATTATATAATAACAATATTTCAAATTAAAAGTCCTACTTCAAATGAGATTTCAAACATAGCAAATGAATTATTATGGAGTAAATTAAAAAAGCGGGATCAAAATTACTACTGATTCACAGGTATGCGGAAATTATCTATGAAGCTTTTTAAGTCCTATCACCGGGCATGGGTTTGTCTCGCAATTGGGAGAAACTAAGAATATATTGAACCACAATACTCTAGTACGTATTTGCAGAGTGCAGATAAAACATGATTTACAAGCGGAATTGTATTATCTATGATACTGAGAAGACGGTTGCCTTTTACCAGGTGGATCTACTAAAACTCACCACATCTACCAATAAGTTCTACTTGTATTCCCTATTTTGTTTAAGTTCGGGTAGTAAGAAGGTATCCTGAAAGTTGAACATCAAGTTTATCAATCTGCTAACTACGGGGCTCCTCTCAGAATGAGACGACTTAAGACATAGGCTCCTATGCCAGCCAAGTACGGATCAGCAGAATTGACACACCTCGGAGAATAAAATGGAGAACTTAAAGATTCTTAAGTTACAGGGATTGTTAATTAATCAAAACATAACATTACGCCTGTAATCCCCGAAGAAGTAGGCAGAGAAATGCAAAACACTCCCACGTTTCACTAGTTACGCTTATCTAATCTAAGATTTAAGGATTTCGTAACAATAATAACTTGAAGTTTCAGAGGATTCAAGTGACAATCCTGTGCGAGTGCGGGTGCGTGGGCGGGAGACATTCGGAGCCTCCGTGAATGGGGGCTTCGCGACCAGGTTTAAGGACATTGGCGGTTTAACCGATAATATGGATCGAAATTGCGTTTGATAAATTCCTGACTTTGTATACATGTTTAACAACCTTTGCATGTTTGAATTATTATTTTTAATGTATAAGTGGACCCGAATCAAGCTTGCTTACAAACATTCTAGTGCTGTTCAATGACCTATAGCCAGTGATGTGCTATAAGATTCTAAGTGGCCTAAAATATTCACTTTGAGAGCTATAACAGGAACAGCTATCCAAATTTGTTCCTATTTGTCACCCACCCAATGTCTGACAATGTCTTTGCAGAACTTGACACAATATGGCGGAACGCTTAATGATCTAACCGATGTTGCCCTGGGCTCATACAGTTTGAAAATCTTTCCATAACTTATTTATACAAATTTTTATAACACAAAAGGACAAATTGCACAAGACTTTTCACAATACAAATCACACTTATTTCAAATCAATACAAATAAATAAAACGACGAGTTGCTAAGTTAACTTAAGCAAAAACTTAAGTGATGGTTTCTTATATTGATAAAAAATGCGTCATCAACTCCTCTAGTATTGTGAACAGGTGTTCTTTGAGGAAATAAATCGCTTACCATCCGATTATATATATGTTTCCTGTTCCCATAAATTAACTAAGTAAAAAACCTACATTAACAGTTGTGCATTCTGTTAAATCTTCTTCATCATAACAATCTTTCCAGTGATAGTTATTTCTACGCAACCTTTCTTGAAAGATACCGTATACTTCTCTCAGACATTTGCCAATTCTTCTGGCTTTTATTGAGTCGGATAGACATACAAGGTGCTGCCGAGATATTAATTTGTTCGAACCATTACTGCATTCTTTTCAACGTAATGTAGTACCTTACAGCTTATCCTCAGCAAGACTTTTCGTATATTGTCGTTTAAAAGCTGGAAAACGTTTCAAAACAATTTGAATATGCAACTCCGAACGCCAACCGAAAATCGTCGTTTGATGCAATGTTTTTGGCGCATAGAACATTCCTGTTTCATACTTCGGTATTTTTCATAAATAAGTATAACGAAGAACACTTGGAACCGCCGGAACATATTGCCAGTTGTCTTCGAAAATGAGTAGTCATTTAGTCCTTTTTGAGTGAGAATGAATGGGTTCTAAGCATTTTCTAGGCTCGCGTGGTCCTAGGTATGATGTATCTTCGTTTCCAATGAACCCTCATTGCGGCCGAACACTAGTATATCACATAATAAAACCAAAAAAAACTACGGGAAACGACCCTCAACCCATTGCCGGAAACGTTAGTCCTGTATTAGAACAATATTATTGTACATTAAATAAAATAAAAACCTGTTTGTCACCTTGTATACATAATACATGTTTATGTACACAAGACACACACATATGCAAAATACGCATACATATTGAACATTACACAAAAAGAACATACACATACATCATCTGAGTGTCACAGCTATTGAAATGTATCATTACCATCAAAGAACCAAAATTCAATCTATTATCCACAGATTATAAAGCCTCCAACCACTCAACAAGTGAACGTCACAAACATCTACATTCAAAATCCTAATTAATAGCCCATATAAAATAATATAATAAATCACGACTTACGTCACATCACACAAAGACGTCGCTCGATAGAACAAAAAGTGACTTAGAGGTTTTTACATCTGGATGTATTATGTTGGGACTATTGTATATAAATATTATTATTAAGGATCGTCCAGAATTGTCTGTTTCGTTCAAACAGAATTTTATTTTGTCTTCGATTTCAATGGGTTTGAATTAGGTTTGGCTCTAGGCTGGTGTTTGGGTACTATTCAATATAAATATGTACATATTTATCACTTACTTCTGTATACAGTTTTAAAAAGTTTATGTCAAGAGAAAGTTCTATATGAGTTCTATCTAACGACACGTAATTTTCCTCGCGAACCAAAGGAATCTATACATTGCCGACTTGGATGGAGAGTTGTTAAAGAAGTTTTTTTACCAACAAAAAAAGTTTTTTGGAAAATGTTACTCCTATCATAATTTCGGTACGTTTTGTAAATGCTTCAGATAATAATTCATTTGGCGTACGGCTGTCAAGAGGTACCCTTTTATTTTCTCTAAAGACGTGTGAAGTCTGCCAATCCGCACTTGGCCAGCGTGGTAGACTATGGCCTTAATCCTCTCATCCTAAAAGGGGACCCATGTGGCGGACAGTAGATTAAAGGATCGGGAAAAAACTGATACGAACCTTTAATTTATACAATTTCAGTCAATATTTATTATTTCATAAAATAATTACACACATTATAATAATGTAATTTGAAACTAAACACTACCCACATATTATAACAGCCTTAGATCTAAGATTTCTAGAGTTTCATATCTTGCTTAGGGTCTGACTGGACCATGATAATATCCATTCAATATCATACATAAACATACAATTCGTAGAAAACTATTATGACAGTCATCCATAACCTTTAACCCACTAATTATCATCCATACGGATGATCCATTTCTGTTTACAATGAACGCAAAGTGTATTAAATAATTTCCCCGCTATTTATTTTGAACTTTATGTTGTTAAGAATAAAGTAGAATATGGTTTGATAACATTTGGCAGATCAGTCGTTGTGTCATTGATTAATATTATTGTTTAAACACATTTGACATCCGCTCGCGTCAAGACCGTGTCAACGACTTGATAGCTTTGAATCGTTAGTTCGTTCGTACTCTTTTGAATTTAGAATTCGCGTTCCATTTTTAAACTAGGCTTTCATTTTTTAGAACATATTGCAAGGTTATACATTTGTGCTACTACAGGTAATTGGTATTATAATATTGTATACAAATTTTCTAGTTGAAATTCCTAGTAGTGGGTCGGAGTCTGGATTTGTGCCCGGTGTATGGCAATAAGCTCTCACCCTATTCCACAGTGGGATGTAAATGCAACTGGTGAAATGTGGGCGTGTATTACACTCTTCTGCCTACCTCTTCGCGGACAACAGGTGTGATGTTTTGGTTTTACTTAATATTCAAATTACGAAATGTTGAATATCTGCGTACATTATTTAATATCTATCGATTATTCTCCATCTCGTTCTAATGTATATTGACAATGTATAGCTGTTTCGTTTCGCTCGTCCTGTCAAAACGTCAAATGAAATTAGCACTTCGTTTATAGATTATGGCATTGTTAAAATCAGAGGTTCAACTTCAATCTCGAAAATAATAGCTACACTTTTTGATAAAATTGTGTTGCAGGAGTCCTTAGTTTTTAAAATGATACGAAAATTGGAAGCTTTTCCTATAATTAACTTGTTAATTATGTATGATGGATTGCCTCATTGGTCGTGTTGATTGCATGCGCGACTGCCGATCGACAGGTCCTGGGTGCAAATCCCGGATCGAGT
>DVOY01000728.1:0-10496 GCA_018237585.1 Apyrrothrix maculosa | reverse complement strand
CCAATATGTATTGAATTGGGATAACTTTATTATCGTAATACAAAAAACGTAACATTACGCCTGTAATCCATGAACAGGTTATGATTACTTCCCACCACGGACTAGGTAGTAAATCTATTGCCATATACCGGACACGAATCCAGACTGAGCCACTACTAGAAAATCTAAGTTAGAAAAATCCGATACAAATTAACAATCCGTAACAATTAACGATCCGTAACAAATTAAAAAAATATATCAGACATCTAAGGATAGAGATATTTGGCGATCGGTGCCTTCTAACAATCATATAAGGGTCCTGGCGTGATGATATAATAACAATAATATTTAAATCCCTAAAATCCTCAACATATTAAAATCATTAATCAACCTCTTCATAATTAACTAATATCCCTAACTAGGATGCCACAAAACAGTTACAAGCCAGAAATGCCTTAGGTCAGCCTGATTTGTATCAGAAACGCTAACGGTCAGTCAAAAATAGCACGTCAGGAGCCAACGTCATTTCAAACTGAAACGACATTCTCATTATAATGATCTCATTTCCTCACCAGGCATCCGTTGTGAGCGTCAATCGCGTGTCAGAATGGTTGACGTAAATTGTACTATTTGTCGCATACGACAAACTTGCCTTATCACCCATAATTGGATAGACCAGCTTAATTAGTCTTATTGTGGATAGGACTAACCGATATGGATCCTATATGTATAATAATATATCATGACGCATGTAGTTCCCCGAAAGGTTAGACAGAGTAGTGTAGTTATTCCACTTTTCACGTTACGTAACCTGGCCGTGTATTACACTCCCCTGCTTACCCCTTTGAGGAGACAGTCGTGATGTTACGTTGCATTATATACGTCCCGTGGAAGAAAGCGTGAGCTTAATGCTATATACCGGACACGATCCAGATTCCGACCGGCTGAGAATTTCAAGTTAGAAAAAGCCAATAATACTTTATTCGACCCAGAGATCGAACCCAAGACCTCTCACTCAGCAATCGTCTTAATTATTAACACGTTATGGTAAACATACTCAGACACGTAACATTCCATTTTAGTCTATAGAAGTCTATGGAACACATCTGTGGCTGGCTCAGTGAGATATGACAGGTCTAATCAAATTTGAAAATAGTATTTGATAGTAAAATAAGATTTGAAAATAGTGGAAATTGGCGCTTACGCCCTTCTGGTGTGGTGAACTAAGTTTATATCGTCTAGTAAATTTACATTACAATAGGTCAACAATAAAAGTGTCAAATTATTTCACGCTGGTACATCATTTCGTCGAAGTAAGCGTACTTTTGTATTTACCTTTAATCTTACTTCACAGATAAATTTGAATTTGAGGTTTTTTATCCAGTTGGACGCGCGCCCAGCGGTGGGCTTATTTAGCGTTAATGCACCGCTAATACGGCGTCGCGGCCGCCGCTGCCGTTTGTCAATCATATGTCGACGCGGCGCCTATAATCCGTTTTGTTACGCGGTTCGTTAGCTGCGCTGTAGGGTGGCCACACGTCAAGGAGAAACAGGGAATTTTCCGGGTTAATAAATAATTTTGAGTGTGAAAAAGGCATTTTGTCACTGTTTTATATACGTATGTTTTATACAGGGAGGTCATAAATGGTCATGGCTATTTACTATATTATGTTATTTTGAATCGCATAATTTTAAAGTTTTGAAAATAAAATTTTACAGTCATAAAAATATTATAGTTAAACGTAACATCACGCCACAGACGTAAAAATATTATAATTAAACGTAACATCTCGCCTGTAATCCGCGAAGAGGTAGACAGAGAAGTGCAGTATACTCCTTCGTTTCACCAATTACGTTTACGTCCCTACATGGAAAAGCCATACACCGGGCACAAATTCAGACTCCGAGCCACTACTAGAAATTCTAATTTGTAGAAATATCCAATAGTACCCGACCCGGGATTTCAACTAGGACCATTCAATTGGCAGTCGCGTTGGCAACTAACACGAACAACGAGGCAATTAAGTCATAATTAAATGAGTAGCCACGAGTAGAAAGATTTCTATTTTAACTTGCTATTTTTCGTGAACAGCTATCCTTATTTCAGTCTCGGTGGCTGTCAATATCAAAAATATCTATATCCATTTATAATGTAGGCTAAAATACCAAGTCTAGAAATAGTGTTCTCTTAAAACCAATTTAGACTTCGTAAGGCTAAACAGCAATTAGTATTTTGTAAATTACTTTCAAAAGGGTGCGAACACACCGAGGCAGCTGTCAAATCAAAAATTAACGCAGTAATTATGTGTCAATTTGAAGTATAGTGCTCTATATTGTACGAAATGTCGCAAACATTAAGTCGTGTCTCGTTCCCAATTAAAGTTGTTACATAACGACACAAATTACATCAAATGAAAACATCACGCCTGTTTCCCAGAGCAGGCAGAGGACTGTAGCACACTCCCACGTTCACCAATCATGTTATATGAGTATATCCCACCAGGGAATAGGAGCCGGGCCTACATACGTTCTTCGTGATTTTCAAACATCTGCCTATCAACGCACTTTGTATGGCGAACCGGCGGTCTATTCAACAGTCGGCAATAACGGGTATAATACTCTCACAATATTACTACTAGTATATAAAAGGCTTTCTGAAGTAATAACGTCTCACTACCTCTTTGGTTCCGTGTATGAATAGTTCATGTTGATTATATATTTAATTTCCTGCACGTGTATATTTATGTACACAATTAATGTGTACATATTCATGTGTATTATTGTTACAACTTCCTGCTAGGTCCTGTGGGGTAGCCAGAGAGCACTAAGTGCCGAATATGTCTACTCTGCACGGGGTATAAAGACTGCTCTGCTCAGACTCTGCCTTCAGCCAATATCTTATCTATTGGGTCAAGATGGGTTAGTCTTGGTCTCCCTGGAAAGCTATATCTATCAACATTAGCAAGAATATAACGTAAGCTGAGCTGGAAACTGCGTTATCGGCACAGTGTGGGCAGTGAAGCCTATTCAGAAGTGCGGTAACTACGAAAATGTTATAAAGTTACTTAACACACGACGAAGTTGAACCGGATTTAACTGGATACAGTTCCAACGTAGCAATATCGCTGGACACTTTCAAAGGCCACTGCTCAGCTATTTTATTAGTATGCATACGGCAACTGACCTCAGTGCACCAAAATTAAAGTATTTATGTTAGTCATTTTTATGGAAAATAGGGTAATAAAATGTGCTTGCTAAAAGTAAATTTCGAATACTGCTAGTACCTCTAATAAGATACAATTTGACCTAAATTTAGGCTTTTAGACATATGGATGTAGAATAATATTAAATTAATAATGTCTTGGGCCAACTTACTGATTTCATAATTATGCAGAGTCTGTGCTATGGGGACCAGACGGCTGATAAACTACACAAGAGGTAGGCAGAGGAGTGTAGTACAAAGTTTAAGAGAAATCCAGACTCCGAGCCACTACTGAAAATGTTAACTAGAAATTCAAAGGTAGAAAAATCCGATATTCCCCAAATCAGGATTTGAATCCAGGATCTCTTGCAACCATCAACCAACGAGGCAGCCATGAACAACATGTATAAACATATACATACTTAAGTAGTCATTTTTTGTAATTCAGGTAACAAATACTCGTTCACATCACTTAAATATTGGTCTCATGTAGGAATCGAACCTATGAACCCCAGCACGGCCGTCGGGTTCAGTACACACTGGACCAATAGACCAATCGTTAATGTTTTACCTAAAATGATATACATGGTGTGTAACATGTTTCATGAATTAGGTAATACTATTTTCACTTAAAACATAGCCATAACTCCCTAACCCTTTATTACATGGTGGGACGTAACAGTAACTGGTGGACCACGGGAATGTACTACACTCCTCTGCCTACCTCTTCGGTGGAACAGAGGCGTGGTGTTACGTTTTCACTTCAAACATAGTCACCCTACTCGTGCCTAACGAGGTGTGCAACGGATTCCTGCTCGCGGCCTTGCAACATATATTTATATATGTATTTACATATATTAAAAATACCTAATTCCCTTCTGCTTTCGATGATTTAATAGTATAAATTAGGCATTTTTAATATAGAAAAATGCCTAATTTTAAGACAAAAATAAATTACAAGGATCTGCTTACACGTACGACTTCCGTTCGCGATACACAAAAATACGCGAAACGAAAAAATATCTACATACATACATACCCTCACGCTAAGTACCTTGGGGGGTGAGCAGAGAGCACTGGGTGCCAAAAATCCCTACCTTTCTGAGTCATGTCTTGTTATAGGTGCAATTCGAAAACTGCGAACAACTTGAATACAATACAATACACTTCATTGTATACCAGAGAGACATACATAAAATAGCGGAACAGTGGGACAGGTTCGACAGGCGGTCTTATCGCTAACACAGTGTTACGAACAAAACAGTCAACTGAGGGATTTCTCGCGAAAACATCCCACACTGTCGTCTCTACCAGCGAGCGGCTCCGCACTTTTGTGGAGTCGTTCGTCCGTCACTTCAAAGGAACGTCTATTTCTGCCTCAAAGGGGACACAGGTACTAATCTATGACATCGTTAGTCAATATACTGGCACATGTTGCGTGAAGTTAATAATTATGTTTTTTGTACTTTGATCTAACTTTGGTGGAGATAAAAAACAACAGAACATGCATGGCATATAATTCCTCAAAGAAATCGGCAGAGGTGAGCGGTACTCCCACGTCTACGTCCTAAATATACCTCTACTTTGTATAACAACGCCGTTTTAAAACATCTATACAAGTATATATTTATATGCAGTTTATTAGCGTCTGGTTACCACAACACAACTTTTGATGTTCGCTTCTTAGTTTGGAATCAGATGACTGTGTGGAGATGTCCCAAGACAATATCTATATTGCGTTCAATGTGAACGTGCTTACCTGTACAGCGGTTTGCCGCCGGCGTGCCGGAACCACAGCACCATGTAGACCCGGTCTTCGTGGGAGTCGGGCTCGATGTCGCACGGCAGCGCCGCGGTGCGCCCCACCACCGCCTCAACGTCCGACGTCGACACTGGAACAAAATCCACTGCGCCTGAGTTGACTTGACCGTCCTGTCCGCCAACTGGAGGTATTATAACTAATGTCAAAAATAACATCGCGCCTATAATCCCCGAACAGATAGGCAGAGGGGTGTGCACTCACACGTTTCACCAGTTAGTGTTACGTCTCAATATGGAATAGGTGGTGAATCTATTACTATATACCGGGCACAAGTCTAGACTCTGAGCCACTACTAGAAAATCTAATTTTTAGATAAATCCTATAGTACAAAATTTTAGATAAATCCTATAGTAATGAAGGACACCTCCATCGGTAGACACGTTTGCAACCAACACGACCAACGAGGCAGTCACACTATTAACGATGCAGTCAACATATATATTATTATTATTTATTTATTATTATTTAAATTATCATAGCTAATAATAACGTGACATTACGATTGTATTTCCCCGAAGCGGTAGCCAGAAGAGTGTATCGACTTGGGTTACAATTATTTAGCATAAGAGAACACACGTTCTCTCTATAAGTGTATATCTTAGTCTGTCCTTCATTTCCTTAAAAACATTCACACTCATGTAACTCTAATGGGAAGGCACTGAAATACTATAAAAACCCGTGTCCAGAAGTTTAACGTGTGAAGCCCCTAATACAAGACCTCATCCTTAGAAATATTTGTCATACATATTAATCACACTATAATTAAAATAATACTTTTCAATCTTATTGTGTATTGAATTTAAAAATAGAGATATTTGACACGTGGTACCGTCTACCCACCCCATTAGGGATCTGGTGTGACGATATGAAAAAATGTATATAAATAAAAATTAATATTTTTCGACTGCGAGAAATCTACTTTACGAAAACCCATTCCACAAAAAGACGCGACATTTTATTAGTGGTTATATTTAGTATTTTTATGTGAGCTCAAAGATGTCAAGCGTTATTGGGATATTAAGGAAAGGACAGCTATAAATATTGTGACCTTATCACAAAACTGACCGAAAGGGTAACTTTATCGAGAGCATTTGAAGTAAAAATAAATATTCCTCAGCGTCCCTATAGACATTCGCGAAATACAACTGCTGACCGTACGCGTTTTTTATGTACACTGTACTAGTTTATAACTTCATAGTCCATAAAGTGAGTCCATAAAGTTAGCCCATAGAACTAACACTAGACATTTTTCACGTCTTAGCGAATAACACTTTCAAAATTATTTTAAGATGGTTTGGTAGAGTTTGGTTCGTAGGTAGAATTTTTGACGAGTTTTACAGGCAATATTTCTAACAGTATAGAACATGAACTATCCTATTACAATTTTTAATGAACTCATATATAACTTGAACATAAGACCTATATTTTTGACGTATAACGTATTATTACGGGTATTTTGTGATCTGATATGCGATTGAAAAGAATAAGGTATATCTTCCAATTACGACAAAGAATGTTAAATTGATATACAAGAAATATGACTAATATATCTGTAGATTTCAAAACACATGAAGTGAAGGACCTTTTCTCTTTAATATAAATAGGAAAATCACATCGAAGAACGTTAAAGTGTTTTTAAAATGTCCACCGTTGGATTTGTTACTAATAACACACATATTCATTAATGTGTCAAGAAATATTGTGGAGAAATATGATCCATGGGGACCAATGCGTTGAAAGTTGGATTCTCAGTGTGATATAAAAGCTTTGTATCCAACATCGATAACCGACATTTGAAGTTACTGCTATCGGTCGGGCTGCGTTTCCACAACTAAACACGTTTCCAAAGACAATAGGTACGTACCCACAGACAGTATTGTTGGCCAGTAATTTATGTTGGCGAAACCACCTATTGTTCCATGCACAATGAATGTAAGGCTTCCCATGACGTGCACAATGTGTGTACTGGTTACTATCGATATATGATTATGAATTGATTCCGTACATTAGGAGTGTTACTGGGATCTAACTTTGACCCGCTACTATTCAATATATGTAGACATAATCATAGACAGAATCAAAAATACAAGTAATAATCTCAAAACTGCGAGAATACTGTGAATCAGTATATATAAAGCGTTTTCCCATGTATTAAGAAAGAAACTTTTTTTATATAATAAGATATGAACTATCTTCAAAGAACCAATAAACCAGAATCATTCTGAAGAGAAATTGCGTATAATTTCCTCGGGTGAACGAGCGAATTTGACGAATGAATGGACTAACACGACGTAATTCTGATTAATCGTCAGAATACTGTGATGTATAATGAATAGGATATTTATTGTACATTATGTACGTGAAATAAAAAGGTATATTAGGTAGGATAGGTTTGTTTTTGATTTACGGAAATTGTACGATGGGTGATACTAAAGGCTAACAAAGAATATGTATACAAACACAAAAATGTATGTATGATGAAAATATTGTCCATTTTATCACGTAAAAATGGGACCGCTAGTGGCAAACTTTCGTTTCTTTCGCTTCGTGGGCAAACTAAATAGACGGTCCGACATCGTTAGATAACGTCGTTGCACCTTTTAGGGAACTTCGGGGCAGTTGAAAAGCTTCCATCTGTAAAATCTCCACGATTTTGTACTGGAGCCGCACGGAGGACTGAATTTTTTGGAGTGAGAGTGAGGTCTTTTTAGTTCTGAAATGCTGATACCCTGCAGTATTATAAAAAGGGGTTCAACTAAAAATGTTAAGCATCCAGATGCAATTTTAATAAGAAATTATATTACTGATTTTGTTAGACAACTTATTACGATATATACATATATAGGTAGAGTCCAAAAAATGTGCCTACTACAGATTATATAAATTGACTGTCTCGTTGGTTGAGTAGTTGCCTATCGAGAGGTCCTGGATTCAAATCTAGGGTCGGTTTCTATTGGAATGTTATAACTTAGATTTTCTAGTAGAAATTTCTATTAGTGACTCGAGGTTTGAATTTGTGCCCGGTGTATGACAATAGGATCACCTCCTATTCCATTGTGCGATGTAAAAATAAACGGTGATACGTGAAAATGTACTACACTCCTCTGCACAAACATAACTTTACTGACAAAGAAACAAAAAATTAATTTATATATACATATATATATAATACATGTATAATACATGTATAATACATGTATAATACATGTATATATATAATACATGATAATACTGCATCGATACAGCTACAGCTCGATCGGAAACGAGACGAGCTCAAGGCCCGGCCACCTGCGGCCGTTCATTACAATTATATCGGAGGAGTACTGACATGTAGCGAATGTGGTCGTACATTCGCTGCCAAAATTGATTATGTCAGTCATAAGAGAGCGCACAAACGAAGCTCCCCGTAGTTGGTTCCCAGTCGCTGAGGCCGAATACGGTCGGGACATTATCATTATTATATTGCATAACCTTTTGGTTATCAAAAAAATCAAAATGAGTGTTAAACATAAGTACTTTAGAATGATCTCCAGTTCCTACTTTCCGATATTAATGGAGGAATGGCAAAAATTAATCTATTTAGCAGCCTCAAAATGATAGACTATTAAGTCAAAAGAAAAAGCCTTTAAGGAAAATGGATCTTTATAAGTCGTTAGCCTTATAACGAGGGTGGAATAAGGGTTGAAAATTAATTAATCCATATTATCGTGAGAAGTTTCCTGCGTTCTGCCGAACTTCCGGCAGAATTTCGACTGTTTTATTATGTTTCACTATTATTACACCATTACGCTAGGTCCCTTATGGGGCAGACAGAGCACCGAGCACCAAATATATCTATCCGTATAGACCTGACGGGTTCTGCTGCATTTATCACTTTCATCACTTTCTTCGTGTACAACTTCTTATAATAAATTTTTTGACAACTTGACCGCTTAACTGTAATTAAAATCTTTCGACTGAATGTTCTTGTCCGGTGCGTCTGTACTTCTGATCGCCCTGTCGACCAGTATCTGACCAACTTGACCAAGATGGGTTAGTAGGTGTTGGTCGTGTGTCAATCCACATTCCTATTGTATATCGATTTTGTTATACATGTGTTTACACATGCCCACCAGTTTCGGAGAATTGTGTCGCCTCCATTAGGCAGTATCGGATTTGTTTGGTTAAGTTTTATTCTGTTATTCTATAAAATGGCTCTCGGTTATCATTTTGCTAGATGTTATTTGAATATAAGGATATAAGGATACTAACCAAAAGAATTTACTCACGAGAGTATTCTATATGAATATTTCTGAGCTCCGCTATCAGATTAAATACACATATCATGTTTTTTGTGGCTGTCATATTTCTAGTTTCATTTGCACAAATATCGGTACATAAAAAAATGTATTTTTTTAAATAAATTAAACAATTCGCAATGTATTTAGTTTTTAATTTTAAAATTAATAATTAATTATACTCGTACAAGTACATAATTCAAAGTACAACAGCCCAAAATGTTTTTTGTATACATGTTTGAACATACAAAAATGTTACAGAAACATATAAATCAATCCATATTTTAAACATTAATATTAATTATTTATTAAAATCTGCTCGTAAGTTCGTTTAATTATCGATATATTGTTTACATAAGAACATGAAACCGCTAATTAAATACTCAACATTGCACATTTATATTTTAACACATTTACTGAAAATTCACGCAATTATAAAATTATTTAAACGGGTCAACAGTTTCGATACAGCAACCGGCTGGATATTGTAGATTAAGAGAAAATTAAAGTCTTCGTCGGTAACTTCACGCTTGTTATTCCCGAAGAGGTAGGCAGATGAGTGTAGTATACTCCTACGTTTCACCAGTATTGCCATACATCGTTCCGTAATCCGTGATGTTACGATCTATATTTAAATTAATACAATGTCACGAGTATTTCGCGGAAATAAATTTTCTCTTGTGTGCGTAACTTACACACACTCACATGTGTGTAGGTATTAGCCGCCCTGTTGGAATTTCGTGAATGTTTGATGTTCGGCGAATTTATAATCAATTTCACACATCGTGACCGAGTGAGCGATTTTACAGCGAATTTGCTTTGATACGAACTAAAATACTGAATTTTGATCAAAACTGCATTCTTGTTAGCTGATCGTCAAGCATTACTATCGGCTGCGGACACACTGTCGCAATAACGTCATATTTAAGCTGAATTCCGCTAGTGTGGGTACAGCATAACGAAATAATTTAAAATTAGTTACACGTGGCAAATACTTTTATTGCGTTTTTTTTATAGTATTAATATGACACTCCAATAATTTATCATACATATAAACATATCCTCACGCCATGTCACTCACGGCGTAGGTATCATCACCATTATTAGCATCAACCCCGTTGTCGTTCCACTCTCAGAAGAGCTAAGGCCATAGTACACCACGCTGGTCTATTACGAGCTAGCAGACTTCACACAACTCGCTAACTTACTTTAAACC